>OX411311.1:127434352-127591948 GCA_948150685.1 Rhaphigaster nebulosa | reverse complement strand
CCAAAAATGTCTGTTACCACTACCTTTGTGCTTAGCACGGCAATCTAGGGCCCTGAAGTAGTGCTCCCAACCCTTACAAAGCCCTTCATTGGGATGCTGAGCGCGAATGCTGGCCACATCACCTCCTTGTATAGCCGTTGATCAATTCAGTTTAGACAATACTTCTTTTCCATGTACTGTACTCTAGACCCTGGAATGGGTTGTAGTGGTACTGGTTTTAATATGATTAAGCTAAAAAATTATATATATAAAAAAAAAACAAAGAAAAAAAAGTTACTGGAATACATTTCTATAACCAATAATTACAAAAAGATATCTGTTGACAGCCCCCACCCTTGTTAGAGAAAGGTCAGAGGTCGATGACGTCTGATCCAGAGAAATTCCCTTCTTAGCAGGTCCTGATAGGATAAATGGATTCAGGGAATAGTTAACTCCTGGGACACGATAACTGAACTTAGATCCGGCTGAGTAATAGTTTGTCGATGGAGTAAACATCACGATCTATAGTAAATATTGTTCGTAATCGGTTCACTAGAAACAATCTTCTGTAGGTAAATGGAAAATTGTATCTGTTGTTGTCATTTAGAGAAGTAATATTGTTGTTTATATTTATGGGGGGGGGGAGTTGGCAGAAGTTTGGGGGCGGTAAATTACGAGCGAAATAAATATTTATCCTGCAAAAAAGCTCGGAAAGTGAAATTTAAATTTTATTATTTTAACAATAAGTAATCTTGTTTTCTTTTTTGGTTTTTTACTTTTTGATTTTAATTCGGTCAATAAAATGATTTAATGTTTTGAGATAATGATATCTATTTCGAAATATATTAAGTAAAATACAGTTACAAAAATGTTGGCTTTTGTTGATAGAGAGGGTCATGGCCAGATCTAGGATTTTCGCCAGGGGGACCAACTTAATTTTGCCACCCCTTCTTTTACCTCTGCTTCCCCTCTCCAATAAAAATCAACAGGTTTATAACATTATTTTAGATAATATATTTCGAAATAAATATCATAATTTTATTAGGTGGATTTAGGTTAAAACGATCAAACAACAGAAACAAATATTTCTACTTAACCTAAAACTGGTATTTTGCTCGAAATTTACCGCCCTCTCAATTCTTCCTGCCGGGGCAAGTATCACCTTTGATCTCCCCCCCATCCTCTGCTAGTTCCGGCAATGGGGGGAGGATTAACGAATTGGCGGAAAAATGATGCTTGTCCCCCCAAGTAAAAAAGCTTATTCCGGCCTGACATAAAAAATTTAAATTTTTTATGAGGTATTTTTTTTTTTTTTTACGTTTTTTTTGGCTTAAAACTTTCATTGAAGTCCTCTACAGCTGCTTAATGAAGTATTGCTAGCAGTATTAATAGTGAACGTTGTTCATTGACAGAGATTCATGCGAATTATCATCTTATGATACGATTTTTGTTTATTTTGACATATTTACAAATTTATTAAAAACATTTGTTTTTGTTTTAATTCGTACATTTAAATAAAAATTCGTTTATAGTGTATAGAACATTTGGAAACCATATTGTTTCGGTGACCCACAAAGACGCAGATGACTTCGGGCGACATTCCAGGCTAGAGAGGGGTCAGAACTGATGACGTCGACTCCAGGAACCAGTATCGTCCTCTCCGGATCTTGTCCAATATTAATAACAGGCGCGATACTCCTCTTTAACAATGGCCGCATGATACTCTAGAGGTGCCTTTACCCATTTGCCAAGCCAAACGACAAACATGTAAAGAAGGTTTGCAGAAGCTTAGCAAACTAACCTATACACACGATACTATTCCGGCTATTCCAACTATTGTCGGCTATTAATTTCGGTTTAAAATAGTTTTATTTTATGAAGAAACAATTAAAAATATAAAATAAAAACATATAAATATATAATTTATATAAATACACAGATGCATGGATGCGACACTAGCGCTGATGTGGCGCTTCCGTAAAGAACCGGATCGCACTCAAACACAGAGAAGCCAAGCCAAACTACTTCCTTTACACATTTGATTTGCCTAGGTTTGGCAAATGTGTGAAGGCACCTTAAAAATGGTATAAAACCGTTTAATCATTCCCGACGTTAGGATCCACTGTTTTTGAGTGAGAGGGAGAGAAATAATAAGTTTCATTGAGAAATAATTCAATTTGCCACACTCAATAGATAATAGGGCTGTGAGAAACCATTCATACCATGTATACACGGCCCACTTTCTATGCTCTCTTCAGGGCTACAAAGAGAACATCAACGAAGATGAGGATTACATAAATAGATAAAAGAAATCATAAAAATTAAAATAAAAGCATATAGTAATGTATAGTAATATTAATTCAATCCAGGTTTTACATCTAATTAGTAGAAATAAATATAGAAAATAGAACTAGGATTAAAAAAAAGTAAGATAAGCTCATAAAGATATAGAAAACCTTCTCCAATAGGCAATAAAAATAAACAAATAGAACTAAATCTAATATAATAATATATATTAAATATCTGTACCTCAGAGGTAAGCTGTCGTAAGTAAATTTTTCGAAGTTTTACAGAAGAGCAAAACGAAGTTTCAGATCTCATTGTATTGTTTGTTTTTGACAGTGATCAATCTTTATATTTATAGTGTTGCATATTTTACTACCTTTTAGCTTATTTGCGATATTTATATCCGAAAAATATAACAAGAATAATACAAATACAACAGTAAAGTCAAATAAAGCAAAATTAGGCTTACGACAGTTTTCCTCTGATGTACCGATATAAATGCAAAATTAAAATTAAAATTAGAAAAATCGTCAGAGATTATTATTATATATATATATATATATATATATATATATATATATATATATATATATATATATATATATATATATATATATAGTAAGTTAGTAAATTATGTAGAATTTAGTTAAAATGTTTAATTGTAGTTTAAATAAATTTAAAAAAAAAATAGGTGTATTAATGTTTTCCCGATTATAGCTATAGCGCTCTTTTTAGCTGGCAATTAACATCTATATATATATATATATATATATATATATATATATATATATATATATATAGTTAGTAAATTATGTAGAATTTAGTTAAAATGTTTAATTAATGTTTTCCCGATTATAGCTATAGCGCTCTTTTTAACTGGCACCTAGCACCTATATATATATATATATATATATATATATATATATATATATATATATATATATATATATATAGCGCTCATTACTGGCAGCACCTAGGAGAACGTTATAACAAAGTTTTACGGTATATATACATATATATATATATATATATATATATATATATATATATATATATATATATATATATATATATATATATATATATATATATATACATACCGTAAAACTTTGTTATAACGTTCTCCTAGGTGCTGCCAGTAATTCAGGTGTGTCAGTAATTAGGTGCTTTTTAACTAAATTCTTGATGTTCTTGGTATAAAGCTATCATTTTTTTTTTTTTTTATTTAAAGTATTTTTGAAAACAGAATTTACTAAATTAATTATTTGTTCAAATGTTTCGTCTTGAATTTCAGAAGATTCACACGCTCAGAGTGTTCCGCTTTACTTTTTCATCTTCATTCTTCTTCATCGTTTCATGTTTTTAGATTCGGCAAGATCTTTTTGATTTTAATTAGATTTGTCGAACTGTTTAATTAATTATCTTGAACGTGAAAGCGAAGCAACTGAGGTAAAAAATCGAATCCACTTGAACGTGAAAGCGAAGCAACTGAGGTAAAAAATCGAATCCATATCCGTAATACTCAGAACTTTTCAATATATGAAAACATCACATCCAAATAAAAACTAAACTTTTCTAGTAACTACGTTGGTGAAATCGATTATACTGATGTTTGTTACTGCTTTATTAAGTTTTCATACTGTCCGATAAATCCGAATGTCTGACAGATATCGAGAGGGCTTCAGATTGCAGGAAATATAGGATCCGTTTCCGATAATTATCGTTAGGTGTGAAAGGAACGCATACTTTCTGCATTCAGTGGCGTAGCCGGAGGTGAGGTTCAGAGGGTCCGGACCCCTCTCTCATCTTCCCCTGAAATTACAAAATACTTTTACTTATTCTTATCTGTAAACAAAAATTGTATAAATCTATTTGAATTTTATTTTAATATAATAAATAATATACTAGTCATATAATGTATTATGTAGAGAGAGGGCCCCCTTACATCCCCCAACGTTTCTTTAAAGTAGATCCTTGGTTGGACCCTCTGTCTTGGACTTTGAACTGAAGATGAATGTATAACATTCGAAACTAGTTTTCAATAAAACAAATTTATAGGAGTGGCAAATAATTTACCAATCCCTAATTTCTGTTATTGACTAGAATTTTCTCCGGTGTGACAAAAACGTTTTAGATGAATGCTATAAGCATGTTTTTTTTTTAATGTTTTTTTTTAGGGTGGGGCTGGGAAAATATACGATTTAACTTAACACATTTCTTTCTCCAAGCACTGGTATATGATATGACTTACCTTCTGACCCATTTGGAAATTTATTTTAGAACATTAACTCACATTGACAAGTATGTCCCCTGTTAAAATATTCAGCTGCTATCTGGCTAGCCTGTACCTTTCTAAACCAGGCTGACTCACTGCTTTCTGCAACTTCCGTGCACTTAGTCATTGGTCACAGTCGCACGCGTATGCGTCACGCAAGCAAAATTTATTGCAAGCGAATGCAGTTCCTGACCAGCGTCCAAAATTTATTGCAAGCGAATGCATTTCCTGAACACCGTCGCCAGGATGTCTTTAAACGAATCCTTAATCATATCGCGGAGAGGTATTATGTAAATGAGTCGTAATATAATTTTGGTAATGAAATAATGAATTTTTTACTTCCTTGTACGCGGTAAATATCCATTTTGACATCCCTGAATCCATTTTGACTTGTTTCGTCGTGACGTCTGTACGTACGTTCGTTCGTATCTCGCATAACTCAAAAACGGTTCGTCGAAAGTTGAAATTTCGTATTTTGGATTGTTGTGACATATAGTTGTGCACCTCCCTTTTTGGTCACTAAATGATCACTGGAAGTGGTACTTTACTCAAAGGCCATAATTGATTTCCTTAAAAAAATATATTAAAATATAATAAAAAAACTTTTCAAATTTGGTTGCTGATTTAAAGCCATAAGCTGATTTATATTTATGCAAATTTAGTCCCTGAACTCAACTGAAATGGATACGTTGGGGGTATGTTTTTCTCTTGAGCGAGCGCGGCGAGCGGAAGTCGATAGTTACGATCCAATTAATGCAGTAATAATAATAGATTTGGTTATTTGTTTAAATTAATATTACGAAAAGCTTCTGAAAACCAAAAGAGTCTGTCCTAAAGGATTTCAGGTTGTCGTTGTCCTATTTAAGCATCGGGTTTACGAGAGAGAATTTAGTAAAAGAGAACGAATGATGTTAGGATTAAAAAAAAAAATATTACATTTAATTGACGGATTCCGTAAATCTAGTGCTTATGAAGATAATACGATGCTCCTGTAACAATCGATAAAAACAACTAACATATTTATCTTACTACTGTTTGACACCTCTCTCTATTTGTCTTCAAAACTGAAGATTTCACACCTTTTTTTTTCAAAATTTAAACATCGCATGTCCCTAGGCCAGGTATATCGTACCATAAATCACAGGTGAACCAGGCCGGAAATATGAAATGCTATCCTAAGACCGCTCAGGTGAGAGTGACAAATGCCAGGTGTACAGTTACTCTTAAGCTCTTGGGCAGTTAGTGTAGCGGCTGTATAGTAAAGTACCTGTCCTTTCTAGAGTAAGTGGAGACCATGTTTCACTATATTATTATTAATATTATTTTGAGATGGGAAATAAATATTTTTCCGTAACACTGCAGAGATTGATTCTATGTATATATTTAAAAAAAAAAAAATATATATATATATATATATATATATATATATATATATATATATATATATATATATAATATAATAACAGCACAGTTAACTATACTGATATAGAAATTGTATTCGATATACAGAATATTGTTTTCTTATACAAATAAATTCAAGGTTTCTAAAAAAAGTTCAATATATTACAGTTTGATATACAGTGGATCGACCTTATATATATATATATATATATATATATATATATATATATATATATATATATATATATATATATAAAATTATATATTATATAAATAGATATATTTATAATTATATGCACATGCATTATATTCATAAGACACTTGTGGAAAATCAATATTTTCGAAATGTTCTTCCGCGGCGAAATGTTACAAGGCCGCTACGAAAATACCGCTCCGAAGTTACAGGCCCACACGTGGTCATATCGGACCGGAAGTCGTAGTGGGGTCGTGTTGGTATTTGTACATCCTATGCCAGTGCCAGGTTTTTGCCAACTTCCGCTCGCGAAAATAATATCTCCGCGTTGGTCCCTTAAATTATGTATGTGATTGAATTCTATGGATGAGTTAACCAATGAAATTATCAGAAATTACTTTGAATCAGATTCCAAATCTGCCAGTTCGGATAAACAATATAGAAGAACAAAACAATAAAATATAAAAAGTTTTTTTAGATCGTTACAACATGAATGAATGATGTAAAAAAGAAATTAATAAAAATATGCCTTATTATCTCTTGAAAGAATCTAGTCCTAAGTAGTTCCTTTGAGATAAGAAAAATGAATATTTTTTAATAAATTTTACGTTACTTCTACATGGATGAGTTTTCTGCAGTTAAAGGTTTTTTTTTTCATTTTTTTTTTTTTATAATAATAATCTTCAGATCTATCCCTAAAGCTCTATAACACTTTTTTTTTTTTCAATGAAAGTTCTGAAGCCCATTTCTTTCTATTTATATATTTTTACTACCCTTATCGGTAGATAAGGTAATATACTATAAGGTATAATATATATATATATATATATATATATATATATATATATATATATATATATATATATATATATATATGATAAGGTAATATATATAATATTGCTACATAATATGGCAATACTACAACCTTCAAACATAGTTATTGGCAATTATATGTTAATAAGGAGATAGTTGTTATTTACAGAACTAAAATCGGACATTACGTTTCAAAGAGAATTTTCCTAATTTTGAAGCGCGACGTGGTGGCCATAAAATGAACTAAAACTGTGAGGTTTAGCCTTAAAATTCAGAATGAATTAGGTATTATGAAATATTGTCGTAATTTTTTGGTTTGCAAACATGACTTCCACAATATTTTTAAATCTTTCTTCTGATTAAGACGTTGATGGTTGTTTTGTTTTTTATAGCACAGAACTTCGACGTCATCAATGTCCCATTCGTAAATTAAAACACTTATTCAAATTTAAATAGTTGTACTTGAATGGGAAAAAATAAATGAATTAGTAAATATTATATTAATCAAAAGGATCATACCTTAATAGCTCAATGTAGTACCACCATATTATCGTGGCAAGTTGCTCTGTGTATTTATTTGATTCAATTTTTGACTGTAAAGTATACATTGTTCAAAAATGTGACAGATGATTAACTAGTTTTGTATATTAAATGTAATCAGGACTGTATGCATCTATTATTATTTTTTATTTCTCATGAGGGGGGATGTTTGGCATAGTTAGTAATGGAGTAAATTGGCATAGCTATGACTATACCAACTAACCCCTCTATTACTGTTCATTGTAAAAGTAACTATTTATGTAAAGAATATATAAATAAAATTCTATGAGAATAATACTACCACTTATTTTTTTTTTAGCTATGAGAAAGTGAAGATAGTGACCGATGCCGTTCAAATCCATTATACATGTTATACATATTTTGATAAATTAAATGTGTTATTCTGCTTAAGTATACCTATCCATATCACGTTATGCCAACTTACCCCAAGAGGTATGTTAGTTGGCTTTATATGTTACCGCACCCGGAGTTAGTTGGCCTAGTTGTAGTCTTTTAAGAAACGTTTTTTAAATTACCCTAAGATGGACATAATTAATGGACCATACATTATTTTACTATCAAAGAGTTATGTTATCCTTCGCATTCACTAGAATCTCTCCAAGTATTAGGGATTGATAAATTATTTGCCACTTATATAAATTTGTTTTAATTGAAAACTAGTTTCGAATGTTATACATTCATCCTCATTTCTAAAAAAACACAAAAAATTCAAAAATAAGAAATTCAAAATATAGTTTGGTATATTTTATCAGGAGAATTTAAGAAGGATTTTTATTATACTTGGTCTCCAAGTATTTCCCCTAAAAAAATAAAAATATCAAAAACTACAATAAAATATAGGCCAACGAGCCCCGGTCTCTCGTACCTGTTAGGTTTCTTGTATATTTATCTAAACAATAATCGAATTACGGATTTTTTTTTTTTACATGTGCTCCAAAAAGTCTAAGCTTGAAATCAGTGAGTGGACAATTCGCGCGCATCCTCCCATGGCTACTGTTGCCGTCCCTTCCTCGAGACATCCTGAGCCACCTATCTTTGGTCTTGGAAGGTTATTCCTCCCCCTATCGGAATATTAAACTAGAACCGCCGCGGCATTATTCACGCGGCGCGATGATGCCGTAATCGAGTACGATGTGTACCCCCGCTGAATAGATTTGGTAGTCATGTGGTGTGTGGATAAGGTCGTCATATCCGCCTCCTCCCTCCCTGTCACGATTTGGGTCAGGCCTCCTTATCATTCTTATCAATCGCTTATCGAAGGCTGCGCGAGTCATATCCTCTTCGGGGCTGGGTCGCAGCGGCTTCTTTAATCTTTGAAAAAACGTCATCAAACAAACAGAACGGCTATTTATAATATGGATATTAATCATATATATAAAAAAAAAAAAACTTGAGATCTGCTTCTTAGTTATTACTGTGACTAATAATTTATTTATATAATTTCTGTATTAACAAAAATGAAGGTGATACGGATCCAAAAATACCTATAGGTTACTCATAGTTATAATTATATTTTTTTATATAAAGGCTAAAAAAGTTTTTGAACAGTGTTGCAAGGAATAAAAAATCTTTAAATGAAGGTTCTTCTTCCTCAATAAAAAAATTAAATAAAATAAAATTTGAGTGTAAAAAGGTTTTAATAATATATGCATAACAAATATTTATTGCTGTCTCAAGATGTTCCGTGTGAATCCTGCTTTTGTAGGAAGCCATTCAAATAGGAGGTGACCTTAGTAAATTATTGACGTTTTTAAAGATCTTTTCCCGAAATCGTAAAATTAATATGGAAAAAAATTGATCTCTTCTGGGCTCCAATAATTAATTGATTTAAAGGTCATTACTAATGTAAACCAAATAAAATATCTAGATCATTATAATATTCATACTAATAAAAATATTAATATTTTTCTATTTTTAATACATTATTTAATTATATAGTTGTTATCCCTCCCCTTCCTTGGAATTAAATTATGTCAAAAAACGTCGATTAAAATCAACTTAAAGTTTAGTAAAAATCGCTACAGTTTACGAATAAGTCGGTTTGGTTGACTGTAGATATAATTAAGGAAGAAGTAGGTCGGGGGGTGCGGTCAAAGACTAACACACTAATAAGTATGACTTATTTATTTTGTGCCAACGTTTCGGCCTAAGTTTTAGGCCATCATCAGGGCTAAAAGAAATAACAACATTGAAAGCGACAGAGGCAGTACCAGTTACAGTAAAAAAAAAAAAATGATAATAAACAGAAATGACTAGCAAAATATCCCGCAAGGAGTAACTGTTGCATGCAGGTACTTGGGGAGTAACGCCCCCACGGGTTACCACAGTTCAGTACACCATGCATACTCACCAGAACAGTACACAAATCACTTACTCTCAACATAAGGTCAACTACAGTACACACCCTAGGGCCACCTCCCCTAGGAGATTTTTCCTACCAGGAAAGGGTGTGTTCGGTTACCCTAAGGGGCAGCCCCCCGACCGTACTAGGACTGGACAGGCCGATACCCTGCCCATCCGAATTTTCAAATATCACGAGTCATGGAAGAAATACAGCCGGACAGCTTTTATGGAATTCGACATGGCGAGGAAAAGGAATTTTACGACTGGCAACTTGGAACGTGCGAGGATTGAGGGGGAAGGAGTGCGAGTTACTGGAAGAGAAAGATAAGGCAAAGGTTGATCTGCTAGCTATTACTGAGATCAAGAGAAAAGGAAAAGGCGAAGAGAGAATAGGAGATAATATTTTACTCTACTCAGGGACCACTGAAGATAGGATAGCCAGCAGAGGTGTAGGTTTCATTTTTAAGGAAGCCTTAATGAATACAGTGATTAAAGACTGGAAATTCGTTAGCGATCGGCTGATGGTGGTTGATTTAAAAGAAGGAGATGCCTTAAAATCTATCATCGTAGTGTACGGACCGAATGATAATGCCATAGCCACTGAGAAGGAAGAATTCTTTGACTGTATTCAAAGAGAAATAGATGACGCACACGGTGAACCAATTGTCGTCGGGGACCTAAACGGCAGGGTTGGAAGAAATGCACAGTTGTGGCCGGATGTTTTAGGTGTACATGGAGAAGAATTTAAAAACGATAATGGGGAAAGAATACTCCAATTGTGTGCCAGCAATGGAATGATTGTCGCTAATAGCAAATTCCCTCATAAAAACGCACATAAATTTACAAGAGAGGAACCAAACAGGAACGAAAAGTCTGTAATAGACTATTTTCTAGTTAAGAAACATTCTCTCAAAGATTTGATTGACGTGCGAGTTAAAAGAGGTTTTGAAATTGGAAGCGACCACTACCTATTAAAGATGGATATGGTATGGAAAGGAGAGAGAAAGACTGGAAAGAACGCAAGAAGGATCCAACCAGAAGTGGTGAAGGCACATAGGTTGAAAGAAGAAGATGAAATCGCTACCTATTACCAGGAAGAAATAGAAAGAATGACCAGTGATTTGGACTACCCGTGGGATTCGGATGACGTAGAAACGAGCTGGTTATACTTAAAGAAGATAATTTTGGATGCAGCGACATTGGTTTGTGGAAAGAAAAGAATTGGAGGCCAATACAAGAGAACAGCATGGTGGTCTGATGAGGTTAGAAAAGTAATAAGAGAAAAGAAGACCCTCTGGAAAGAATACCTCGAGCACAAAACACCGGAGAACTACGAAAAGTACAAGAGGAAAAGAATTGAGGCTAAAAATAAAGTTATAGAAGCCAAGAGGATTACCTGGACAGAGTTTGGTCGAAAATTAGAATCCGATTTCTACCAAAATCAAAAGTTATTTTATCGAGTCCTCAAGGGATTAAGAAAGGAAAGAGCACCAATCCTGAAATTCGTCAAAGATAAGGAAGGAAACATTCTCAGGCAGAAGGATGATATAATGGAAAGGTGGAGGGAGTACTTCCAAGATCTGTTGAATGAGAATGGACAAACGCCCTCCATAGATGAAGAGAAAAGAGAGATAGGACCCTGGGAAGAGGATGATTTTATTGATGATGACGAACTGGAAGAAGCACTCTGTAGTATGAAACTCGGGAAATCCGCAGGAAGTGACGGAGTAACTCCTGAAATGCTAAAATACATGGGGGCCAAAGGAAAAGAAATTTTGCTGCATCTGTTAAACTTAGTGTGGAAGCAAAAGAAAATACCGAAAGATTGGGAAGTAGCCGTCGTTGTCCCTATCTTTAAGAAAGGAGATAACAGAGATTGTAACAACCACCGAGGTATATCTCTCTTAAGCGTACCAAGTAAAATTTACTCTAAGATTCTAGAAAAGAGAATAAGAAGAAGAATCGAAGGATTGCTTGAAGAGGAACAGTACGGCTTTCGTGAAAATCGTAGCACCCAAGACCTTATCTTTGCTATGAGACAGGTCTTCGAAAAAGTACTTGAAAAAGAAAGGGAAATGTTCGTGTGCTTTGTTGACCTTACAAAAGCCTTTGATCGAGTAAGAAAGTCAGATATCTTAGAGGCCTTAAGAGAAAAAGGGATCGATCATGGTCATATCCTGGCGGTTGAGAGTCTCTATAAGAAAACACGAAACGTGGTAAGATTTGCCAACTGCACCTCTAAGGAAATCGAAACTACCATAGGAATCCGGCAAGGTTGTAATCTCAGCCCACTTTTGTTTATCTTAGTTATGGACTCAGCTATTCGGAGGGCTAAAGAGAAAATGCGGAAATATCACCTAGGATACGCCAATCTGAGACCAGTTAGCCTCTCATTACTTGCATTCGCCGATGACATTGTCATTTTCTCCGACACTGATAGGAATCTTCAGTACAATATTAATAAATTGAAAGAAGAACTGCTGAAGATTAACATGATTATGAACCCTGCGAAAACAAAACTAATGAGGGTTGGGAAGAAACCCAGGAGAAACATGCGCGTCATCAGAGTCGAAGACGAAATCCTCGAACAGGTAGAAAACTTCAAATACCTGGGTGCGCACCTTAATGAATATGGATATATCGATTCGGAAGTGACTGAACGAATCGCAGCTGCGGGCAGGATGTTTGAAGCAGTGAAGAGAGGTTTTCTAAGCAGGCGAGAGGTGGAAAAGAAAACAAAAGTGGCTGTATTCCGATCGACATTTCTGCCCATTTTAACGTACTCGTCAGAATCATGGACGCTGACAAAGAAACATCGATCGAGAATACAGGCATCGGAAATGAGATTTCTTCGAAAGATCGAAGGAAAAACAAGAAGAGATAGAATACGCAACAACACCATCAGGTTGAACCTCAATGTTAAGTCGGCAAACGATATAATAGAGGAAAGTCAACTAAGATGGCTAGGGCACCTCCTGAGGATGGAACCAAGCAGAATCGCTAGCGAAACCTATCGAGCTAAAGTTGAGGGCAAGCGAGGAAAAGGGCGACCAAGAAGAAAATGGGAAGATGAGGTAAAGAGCCACTTCCAGAGAAGAGGACTTCAATGGAATGACAGAAGGCGTCTTGTAGAGGACCGGCAGAGCTGGAGAGGGCTCTGTAGACTTCCTCCTCACACTGCTTAATGCGGTTCATAGAGGATAGACAATGATGATGATGATGACTAGCAAAATAAAAATGTATGAGGTATAAAAAAAAAAAGATATCAATATAATTGTAAAAAAATGAAAAATTAAAGTAAAGTGAAAATAGTGAATGAAAGATTATGAATTAAATTAAATAATAAACTACATTATACATTATACATGATACGACTAAATGACAAACACTATTAATTGAAATGACTACTAGAATGAAGATTTGGAAGTATGTAAAGCATATCGAGATAATTGTGATATCAACAAGTTTTTTAAAGGATTACAAGAATGTTAAAATTGTTAAGTGACTAATGAAGATAATAACAATGTAAAAATTAATTGAAATTAAAATAATGCGTTATTTACACATGATATAATAAAATATATGAAAACTATTAATTAAATAGAATTCTAGTATGAAGATTTGAAATTATGTAAGGCATATATAGATAATTATGATATAACAAGTTATGTAAAAGATGACAATGATGTTAAAAAAAATTGATATTTTTATATTTAAAATAATTAGGCTGGGTTGATAGGTAGATAAGGTGCAAAGTCGAACTGTCAAGCCGTATGCATGTGGCAGTTAACGTGAGAGTAGTAATCGCTGTGCGACAGTACTGTCACGGCCGTAAATGCTGTCATGACGGCGACTGTCACCGTGTAAACGTTCTTTAGCCCATATGGTAGCTATTATTTACTATTCCCATTGTTGCTATATCGTACATCAACAACAACAAAGTGTGCTGCAAGAAGATAGGGTGGGGCGGCAGCTGACTTACAGCTGGCACGTGGCTAGTTTTTGTGACGGCGGTACTGCCCTCTATAATGAGGTACCGGTACCTGCCCCTCCCCCGCAGTTATCGATAATTCCATCTTCCGTTAACTGGTTGGCTGTTCCTTCATCTGTCTTAGGGTAGAAAGGGGGGGGGGGGGAGAGAAAACACGGGAACTGCACGCGTCTTTATCAAATCCAAGAGATCCGTGTTGATAACGATGTTAGAAAGGAATTGGAGTTTTGTACTGGGTACTTAAAATACTATAAAAATGTACAGTGGTCTCTTGTTATAATGTTCCTACCCATTCTTCTAGCAGAGGTATCCCCATTTTAGCGAGAACAGGCGAGTATGAATTATTTTGAAGATCAATGGAATATGCATATATAAATTGTTTTATACGACAGCCATAAAGAGCGACTTAAAAAAAAAAAAAAAATGTCGGAACAATGCTTCTTGAAATTAAAACATTTTGTAAGAGCATGACCAAAAGCTAGAAAAAATCTTTAAGTTGTTAGATTCAGATGAATGCCTTTTGCAAAACCTAGACTCTCACGCGTGAAAAATGCAGAACCGTATAGTCCGTGAAACATGTATTAGTAGAGTGTCCTACTTTCTCGAGTACTCCATATGACCCAGGTCTGTCTGTCTGCCAACCTCTTTAGCAAGCATTATGTAAATCACTGAAAATACTGTACTGATTTTATTAGGATAAATAAAACGAATGAATTATTATAATAGAATTTAATTGAAAAGCTGTCACCGCCAATGACCCTTAGAGTTAGAAGGGAATTAAAAAATTAAATAACTACATTTTCTTACTTAATTGAAAGCTTAATTGGATTTGATATAAGAATACAATGATATATAGTTAACTTATTTATGTCCTGATCAGATTTTGGTGTCAAATCCCCGTTATATGCCACTTATTACAAATATCACTACAGCACATCTCATATCTGAAATCTAAAAAAGACCTACCGAAAAGATATTCCCTTCAATACAATTCAATATTTACTGAGTATATGAAATCATTTGTTAAATTGTATTGGATTCATATACTGTCTATTTTTGGTTATTCTTTTTTTTGAATGTTGGTTAAATACAAATTTAAAAACGCTGCTAATTATCAGACAATGGTTTATTATTTCCAAATAGTTATATTTCAAAAATATCTGGTCTGTCTACATCTGACAGGACTTTCCATACCGCTTTGGTTTACAGTTTAGATCATTAGATCATCTTTCAAATGAGCATTTGAAATTTTGCAGAAAAGGAATATGTGCAGAATACTTGATAAAAGATATCTACGAAGTTTAGCAAAGTAATTAAGCAGTTGGAGCAGAAAATTGAAGCTTGTCCCAAGATGATCGCCGTGAGAGTGCCGAACTGGGAGTGTTCAGAAGAAAATGTGTCAATGCAAGTTGCCTGAGGTGGTTAGGACATTTAATCAGAGGGTGATATGGTACAGAGGTAAATGTTGGAGGAGCACTTCAGTGAAAAAAGAAAAAAAGAAAGATCAAGAAGCTGAAGGAATCGGAAAAATCCTACGAAAAAGAAGTATAGAGCAGGAGGCCTAGGGCTACGAAGACGTGTAGCGCCGGGGAATTAGTCTACAAAGTTCATTACGCTATATCTCAGCTAATACTGGTCCGATTTAAATGATTTTTTTTTTGAGATTACTTTTATCATCTTTTGATTCATCATAACAAAAACCAAAGGACGGTCGGATTTTTGTGTTCGATATTTGGATTCTACTTATATTGAAAATAATAAACCAAAATGAATAAATAATTTTGATCTTCTATTTGCTTTATAAATAATTTTGTACTATTTATTTATTGTATATTGTACTATTGTATTTATTTATATTATTTTTTGTTTTGTTTTTTGACAGCCTTCGAAGGTAAAATAGGTTTAACTCTCGGTTTATCTTCTTTATTGGTAAGCCCTCAAAGCCTACAAGGACCCAATTAACCTTATCAGTGGCTAATTGTAAACATTTCTGTTGTAATTTATTTAGCCAATTACCGCGCTACAGGACTCTGCCCTTAGGTACTCCATTAGCGCTATCTTATCACCGAGGTTGAATTCTCCCCGTCCAGAAATATATTTGAGACGGGGCCCCCCTCACTAAATAATGCCTAGAAATAGCCCCACTATTTCCAATTCTTCCTGGTGACCTTTCTCTGTTGCCTTAGCACCTGGAGGGCTTCGTTAATTCGCTTCCGCCAGTAGCTGCCGATGGATGCGAACAATGATTTTTTATTTTTTTTTCAGTTGGTACACTAAAGACCATAAAGATCATAGGCCGTGCGATGTGGTCTTCTTACAGGTATTTATACCTTGCGGGAGTACAATTAGCCTAGAGGGGATCATTCTGTTATGAATATATGTGTGTGTTTATTTTTATATATGTTTATTTTTTACTTTTACGGAAGCCTCAAATAAATACCCCGTTTACATATAAACTTCTTATCGAAGTTGAATTTCAAAGTTTTGCAATATTCGTTATTGCTTTGATAAAGTTGAGATTTACTCGATCGAAAGTTATTTATTTTCTTTCCTCACTCTCTGTCCACAGCGAGAGTCGATCCTGCCCCCACTGCGCATTTTTGCAATCATTTTAGTCGATTATCTTCTACGAGTAATTATTGATTGAAAATATCATCATATTCAGCTCTCTCACAAATTAACTGTGGGAGAGAAAGAAGGGAAAAATTGGATGATGTAGATAAGATTTAATTATCAATGCATAATTTTGTAATAATTATTAGGTTTAGCCAACCCAAATGTTCGATGCCAATGCTTATATATTATATATATATATATATATATATATATATATATATATATATATATATATATATAGTATATCTGTCTACTGTATATATACTCCTTCAAAATACAAATTATATAATATATGTCAGCCTTAACACAATCCTCCTTCTTATAACTCGGTCTACTCATCGGTTCAGAATTTTATTTTTTATATTTAGATATAAATCACAGATATACATTATATACATTATATTGAAAGTTATTAATTAATAATAACATTAATATTATGATTGATAAATTATTTGCCACTTCTATCAATTTGTTTTATTGAAAACTAGTTTCGAATGTTATACATTTATCTTCAGATCTAAAAACACACAAAAAATTGAAAAATAAGCAATTAAAAATATAGTTTGGTATTATTATACATACTAAATTAGATGTAATATAAATCAGTATTATAAAACATTTATGAATTATGAATTTAATTAAGACAATAAATCAAATACATGATGGTACTCACCAAGGTTTAAATGGATTATATCAAACAGAAAGGTTTGTACTTGTTCCTTCTCACATTGCACTAACACTGAAAGAAAGTTAGGTAGGGTGTTTATAAGTAAACGGTTTAGGGGTCGGGGTTTTTCCAGTAATGCCTGTGTGTAATTGGTTTTTCTGTTATAGATGGAAATAAATTTAAGATTAGACTATTAGAGATATTGATTTGAATATTTCCAATCCAAATTTATTCAAATCTGGATTGGATTTGAAGGATTTTATTGTTTCAAGTGCTTCATATATATTTAATTTGAGGCTGTTTTCTACGTGATGTATTAATTTAACTCCTGGGTCTTTGATGAATTTATGTTGTTTTTTTTTCATGTAAATGTATTGCAAAGTTTCATTCTTCTCAAACGAAGTTTGAATGCAGACATGAAACTATGTAAGCCATTCCTAGAGATTGGTTTTTAAAAAAATGCTACAATTTTTAATAACAAGATTTCTGTTAGCTATTTCACTACAATAATTCAATGAAAACAGCAGATGTTCAACGAAAGGTGAAGCTATTCGGGATCACGTGGTCCGAATACTTTGCTGTGATTGGCTCCACTGGACTTGGTCGTGTTTGAAACTAAGCGCTTGTGGAGCTGGTTTTATTTTGTAAAGAAGTCGCGTATTCAAATGCATTTTTAAAACGTTTAGTCGTTTCGATAACGAAAGAGCTTTGGTATTGCATAGAGGGATTAAAACCACCAGACGGTTTTAACAAAATAGAACTCATATTGTGAAAAAATAGATCTGGCCGTGTTTGTAACTGGGCTACTCATTTATATGCTATATTATACCTACCTTATATAGAATATTATTATGTAATACTACTCTTTTAGGGATCAAACAGCACAAGCCTAATGGTGACGGCCGATACCCAATAATAGGCCAGCTAGTCACAATATTCTTGTTACGCTGCTCTTGACGTCTGGCAGAACTAGTTCTCTGGAAAACAATCCTGGAAAAAAAAAACTAAAAAAAAAAAACTGGGTCCTTTATTCTTTCAGTCTATTTCCAGGCAATGAGTCGTGTCCTGCCTTTATGGGTCATGGCTCTGAGTCTACGTCCAATGAAGAGTTTCTTCTTGTCTCACAGGCAGGAAATGCCTTCCTCTTTATTTCAGAAGATGAGTGTGTAAGAAAAAAAAATGTTTACCCTGCTCTAGAAAAGTTGTTGAAAAGTTGGGATTCTGTCCAAATAAACAAATGAAATGTTGTAATAAACATCATATTTTTAATCAGTGATTTATAATAATAAATCTTATTATTATCTTCCATTCTTCCCTCCTTGGAGCTTCAAGCCCTGAAGAGGACCTGCAAAGTGGGTCGAAACGTCGGTTCCTTAATAAATACTTTTTACTATTTGTGTTCCACTTTTTGACCGCTTCCCGGACCATCTCATTCCTTTATAATAATGATAATTAGCATTAGGCTTAGGTGATATAATATTTTGTTTCTAATTATCGTATTTCCTCTGAAATTAATAGACTTTTACTCTTTATTGATTTTGTTATAAATTTATAAATAAACCAATAGATCTTATACTTATAAGTATTTATAAATTAGCATTTATAATTTATAATTATATACAGTTTTGATATAAATAATAAATTCAATTTTATGCAGTAATTGCTGAAGAATTTAAAAAAAAAAACTAGTATTTCTACAACATCGCCACTGTCGTTCGAAGAGACTCCTTATTTTTAATTTTCCTTATTTATTCTTGTTAATATTTTCAACAGCATAGATTCCCTCCCCTTCTTAATAATACATTTAAGATCCGTATCGTGAACAAATAGAGGTTCAAGAGACTGAATGAAGCCTTATAAGAAAAAGTTTAAACTTGGACTAAGACCCGAGGGAATTCAATATCCGGCCAGACATCGCGAGGGTTAATTCACCCTCTGTTTACCCCCTCTAGCCCTAACCCTCCCCTTAATTATAAGAAGTAATTAAAGAATAATTCCTTTGGCCACAGGGGTCTCGGCTTATTGGCATTTCATCTTAGTTACGGTTTGTTGAACGACTCGTTATTCAACGCCTTATTATCGCCGTAGTAAATTATTTTTTAAAACTTTTTATCAAGACAATTCATCACAGCATCTCTATCTTATTTATATTACTTATGTTTATATTTGCATATTATTTAGTATTTTACATGTTCGTGTTCATCTATCCATATTTCGTTGCTTCAGAGCAGAACGTACCGAAAATTAAATTTTACGGGACAGGTTTTTTTTTTTTAATTTTTAACTTTCTAGATTAGACCCAACTTTGGCTGAAGATTTTTGTGATTTTTTTTAATTTAATTTTTTTTTACAAAAAAAAATAATTAAAAAATTTATATCCCTAAACTTAGCAGAAAATTTGCAAAAAATACGATAACTATATAGGAGATTAAGTGAAGAAAAGAAGTGCGTCATGTGTGAACACATAACCTAGTTTAGAGTAAAATATAATAGATAAAGATATTATAACTATATCATAGGTATATTGTATTATAGATACAAGTATTATAGACTAATTCATCAAATCCTTAATAATCTGAACTATCTCAGTGAAAAAAACAACAGACCAAAGGCAAATTTGGAGATAACCTAGTTCTGCTCTAAAGCAACAATTTATTTTCTTTGTATAGCTAAGATAAAGGCGACATCTTAGGATTTGCTGAAAACAAAGCACATTTTTATTTAGGGATTGATAAATTATTTGCCACTTCTATAAATTTGTTTTATTGAAAACTAGTTTCGAATGTTACACATTCATCCTCAGTTCTAAAAACACACAAAAATTCAATAATAAGCAATTCAAAATACAATTTGGTATTATTATACATATTAAATTAAATGTAATATAAATAGTATTTATACATTTTTGAATTATGAATTTAATTAAGACAAGAAATCAAATACATGTTGGCACTCACCAAGGTTTAAATGGATTATATCAAACATTTAAACCTTGGTGAGTACCAACATGTATTTGATTTCTTGTCTTAATTAAATTCATACTTTATAAATGTTTTATAATACTGATTTATATTACATCTAATTTAATATGTATAATAGTATCCAAACTATATTTTGAATTGCTTATTTCTGAATTTTTTGTGTGTTTTTCTAGAACTGAGGATGAATGTAGAACATTCGAAATTAGTTTTCAATAAAACAAATTTATAGAAGTGGCAAATAATTTATCAATCCCTAATTAGATTGATCCTTTTATACCATCATGCGGATGTCAACTGACATTTTTATTTCATTTCAAAACTCCTGACATTTCGATTCCTGAATTAATAATTAATTATTTTAAAACGTAGTTGGATCATTAAAAATTAAACATGAAATATTGGTTTGTATATATGTGCGATTTTCATTTTACGGGCAAGTTTTAGCCCAGGACAACTTTTACTCTATTAGTTAAGTCTAACCTGATTTTTTTTTTCCTCCACTGCTATACGGTGAAGTACTTACCTGGTATCTGCTATCGTATGTTGTAAGACAGCTGTCAGAAAGAATATTTTTTAATGTTAGTTACAGCGGTTTTGACTGGATAGAATACATGGAAATGACATTAGTGTAATGAAAATATTTGTCATTTCCACTTTCGAATTGATGTTGCTGCTTTTAAATTTTTGTACTGTTATGTTTATATTATATAAACACGAAGGTTCTTTGAAAAAAAATTGATATATGGAATTTTCGATATATAGAAAGATTGCAATTTTTCATCCCTTTTAGACTAAAAACAATTACAGCTATTCTTTAGGGTTAAAGAAGTACCAAAGGAAATTTTTTAGGGTTAAAGAAGTACCAAAGGAAATTTTTTAGGGTTAAAGAAGTACCAAAGGAAATTTTTTAGGGTTAAAGAAGTACCAAAGGAAATTTTTTAGGGTTAAAGAAGTACCAAAGGAAATTTTTTAGGGTTAAAGAAAAACAAACCTGATCGATCAATAGCACTTAACTGAGAAATTATACAATATACATTTGCGATTGCAGATTTATTACAAATGTACATTTATAATTTAATAAGAACATCTATTAAAAATATGCAAACATGTATACAAATTAATTTATTGTATTACAACAAGAAATACAAAATTAAACTGAATTTAAAATGAAAATTTCACTCTATAATTGGAAAGAGATTCAGAGACTTAAGGTACTCTTTCATGTATTTCTTCTGAAACTAGATGTACACCGAATTTCTTGTTTGCAAACTAGTGGAACGTTTTTTTTTCTTATTTAATTACTACCCATTCTTATGTATGTAAATTATGAGCTCTTTTAGATGACAATCACATTTTATGTGTTCTTAAATGGGAATTTTTACTTCAATATATAGAAATTGTAATTAGGAATTGATAAATTATTTGCCACGTCTATAAATTTTTTTTATTGAAAACTAGTTTCGGATGTTATACATTCATCCGTTTACCTAAAAACATCCTACATATCTCTCGTTTATTGTTAGTACAATGCGAGAAGAAACCAGTACAAACTTTTCTGTTTGATACAATCCATTTAAACCTTGGTGAGTACCAACATGTATTTGATTTCTTGTCTTAATTAAATTCATAATTCATAAATGTTTTATAATACTGATTTATATAATTTAATATGTATAATAATACCAACTATATTTTGAATTGCTTATTTTTGAATTTTTTGTGTGTTTTTAGATCTGAAGATAAATGTATAACATTCGAAACTAGTTTTCAATAAAACAAATTGATAGAAGTGGCAAATAATTTATCAATCATAATATTAATGTTATTATTAATTAATAACTTTCAATATAATGTATATAATGTATATCTGTGATTTATATCTAAATATAAAAAATAAAATTCTGAACCGATGAGTAGACCGAGTTATAAGAAGGAGGATTGTGTTAAGGCTGACATATATTATATAATTTGTATTTTGAAGGAGTATATATACAGTAGACAGATATACTATATATATATATATATATATATATATATATATATATATATATAATTTTTTGTGTGTTTTTAGATCTGAAGATGAATGTATAACATCCGAAACTAGTTTTCAATAAAACAAATTTATAGAAGTGGCAAATAATTTATCAATCCCTAATTAGATTGATCCTTCTATACCATCATGCGGATGTCAACTGACCAATCAGATTGATCCTTCTATACCATCATGCGGTTGTCAACTGATATAGAGATTGTCTTCGATATACAGAATATTTTTTTCTTAAAAAATTCAAGGTTCCTAAAAAAAGTTCGATATATAGAGATTTTTAATATATGGAAGTTCGATATGTACATTTGTAAAAAAATTGCAATCACAGATGTAACTTGTACAATGTTTCAAATAAGTGTTATTGATCGTCCAGTTTTGTTTTTCTTTAACCCTAAAAAATTGCCTTTGTTACATCATTAACCCCCAAAATTATCATGTATACTTCTTTAAACCCTAAAGAATAGCTATAATTGTTTTTAGCCTGCAAAGGGTGAAAATTTGCAATGTTCAATATGATTAGGAATTTTAATCTAGTTCTATTAAAAAAAAAAAAAAAAAAAAAAAAAAAAAGATGCTACTTGAATTTTTTTTTATTTATAAAATACCAATATTTATTTTTATTTTATTTTTGTAAAAATTGTAAAAATATTAATGTAAAGATATTTTTGTCTAGATGACTTTTTATAATTTGCTATACATAGAGAGCCCTCGTACATTCAATTCATCTCTTGCCTAATTGCAATTATTTGTTTACCCCTTATTCTTAAAAAAAAGTATTAAATTCATTATCATTACCGTGCTTCTGAAATTTTTTTTAATTTTCACCAAAAAAATAACAATTAAAATATACTTTTGATCTTTGCCTCTTCTTAAGATTAACAGCTGAGTAGTTCTCTATAGGAGATGTAAGTTTTTTTTTAATTTTTTTTTTAATTTAAATTCAGTCAAAATTATTAAAATTCTATCATGAAACAAAATTATTAAAATTCTATCATGATATACACTTATAATTATTTAAAGAGTAATTAGTATTAATGCGTGGTAGAATAATATTGGATGATGGGGTATAACTTATTTTTTTATTCCAATAACGTTTAGTTTGGTATATTATGTACGATTTGACGATCATTAACACATATTTTGAAATATAAGGTTCTAATATAGTTTAAATTTGATTGGCATAGTGAAATTTTACTGATACATATATCTAAAAAAATTATACTGAAACCGTTTTTTTTTTTGGCCATTTTTTAAAAAATAATACTTAACATGCATTAGTAACTAAAATAATTTTCTCTAGATATTCATTTACTATGCCACATACAAATACGAAGATGGCTCAGGAAAAAAAAAAAAAAAAATTAAAAAAGGAGAGATTCCTTTCTCCTTCTGAAGAGAAGCGACATAGGACTCGTCGGGGTTTTCCAAAACAGCATTACCGATTCAATTTATTCATGAAGTTCTTGGGAAATGACACGACAATTGATGCCTTCCTCTTCGGGTTCGCGACCACTACCACCGACCATGAGGCAGGAAAGGTTTTCTAACCAGCCGAGAGCCAGACCGCGATCCGTTCCGACAATCGGAGTGCCATTATCGGACGAAAGTAGGCGGACTTTCTCCGGAGCCGATGAAAGTAAGAGCTCGACCAGGATATTTGAACCGTCGATATTTCGAATCGATTATAACTCTAAAACTCTAGAGTTGGTCCGTGATTTCTTGTAATACTTTAAAGAAGGGGCGTTCATATTCAATATACGTATATATTTAATAAGTGCCCCCCCCACAAAATAAAAATCATTTTTAATTCTCTTTTTCCTAATTATGACAAATTATTTGTTTGTCGAGTATAAAAGAACGCCTAGAAAGTGAAAGAAGCCGTTAAAATTTATTTAAGCCGTTTTCATCAATTTAAAATTTACATTAATGCAGTTGGCATTTAATATTCGACTTATCAGCCATTTTACAGAGACATTTGCATCAACACTACATCTGATTTTGGTGTTTAACATTAATAATAACTAATAACGAAATGAATGATAAGTATAACAATAAAATGCAGTTTGAATGAAAAGGAATAAAGCCATTAATTATAAACGAGGTCTGTCACGAACTCTATAATATGAGTTCTAATTAATTAATTTCCATTAATTAATTAACTAATTGATTTTCTTATTTAAGCTATTTCAGCCATTTTAATAATTATGCGAATCATTCAAATTGCTAAACAAAAATTACTTTTTGAATAATAATAAAATAAGTATATTTTACATATATATTTAAAAAATGTGTGAGTATCCATATACAAACGACATAAGCTCATGTCTCATTGTAACCATCTTTTATTATTTATAAAAATTTATATAATTTACCTAGCGATTTTCTAGCCATTCGGAAATAGTGACATTAACATTCAGGAAACTAATTTCATTTTTAGGATTATTCAAATCCAAAATTTTCTCCTCATTGCTCCTTTTTTTCCAAAAGTGATAAATTTTGTCCTTTTCGTCGTTCTTGTATTAAATTACAAACACTATATATATATATATATATATATATATATATATATATATATATATATATATATATATATATATATATAAATATATATATATATATCCCAGTTTGGTAACTTCATCTAAGGTAATTAGGGATCGATAAATTATTTGCCACTTCTATTATTTTGTTTTCGCTGAAAACTAGTTTCTAATGTTATACATTCATCTTCAGTTCAAGGTTTAAGTAGATTATATCGAACAGAAAAGGTTTATAAGTTATATCAGTTTCTTCTCGCTCTGAACTACTAATGGAACTGGTTTTCAATAAAATAAATTTATTGAAGTGGGAAATAATTTATCAATCCTAATTAGATTGATCCTTCTATACCATCAGGCATACGTCAACTTCATCTAATGTTGTTCCCAAGCCCTGAGGGCTTGGCAAAAGGGATTTCAAAGGATAATTAGTATTAAATGGACCGAAGAAGACTTCAAGAGATAGCCAGCAACAAAAAGAAAGCAAAACTTTAAGGACTTGAAGCACTTAATAATTTATATGACCGTCTGTGGCCGCCATAAGAGCCGTAAGAAATGGACGTGGTGTTAAAAAAGGATATGAAGGGCATATTTATGAAACTAATTTATGGAAGAAATTATATCATTAAGGATATATAAGATTTTTATCTCAGCAGCTTCTCATTATTCATTAATATTTTATAATGTGAATTTTTTACGAAACTCCTAAGATTTAAAAATCTGGATGATTCAAAAATATGGTTAAGCCATAAGAAATAAGACTTTAAAGATTAATATTGTTAAAATTGTATGTAGTATTATTGTTTGGTATGATAATATTCGTTTATCATTTATATATAATTTAGTCTGGTTATGTTTCGAGCGATAAAATGAACATGTAATTAGGTATTGATAAATTATTTGCCACTTCTGTTAGAAACATTAAAAATACTCAAGTAATAGATTGGTAAATAATCTATATATAGCATTATAAAACATTTCTGAATTATGAATTTAATTAAGACAAGAAATGAAATACATATTGGTACTCACCAAGGTTTAAATGGATTATATCAAACAGAACAGTTCAGAAAAGAAACCAGTACAGACTTTTCTGTTTGATATAATCCATTTAAACCTTAGTGAGTACCAACATCTATTTGATTTCTTGTCTTAATTAAATTCATAATTCATAAATGTTTTATAATACTGATTTATACTAATCTAATTTAATATGTATAATAATACCAAATTATATTTTGAATTTTTTGTGTTTTTCTAGAACTGAGGATGAATGTATAACATTCGAAACTAGTTATCAATAAAACAAATTTATAGAAGTGGCAAATAATTTATCCATCCCTAATTAGATTGATCCTTCTATACCATCATGCGGATGTCAACTGAAACTATCAGTTGATCAAATCATCTGAAAAAATAAAAAAAAAAATAATATTTTTAATGTTTTGAAATATGATGTTCTCGGAGATTTTATCAGAGATTGATTTTAAATATTTCGTTATTCCTTGAAAATTAATCAAAACATTAATAATTTTCAAATAATTCTCGTTACGAAATACTTGAAATTAATCTATATTCGCAATGTCAAAATATATCAGAATAGAATTATTTATACAATTATTTACAAGCCTAGCATAATGTTTATATGTAATATTTTTGTAATATATTATATAAAAATAAATATAAAAGGGAAGACTGGGGGAGGAGCGGAAAGGTGTACTGACAGATATATCCGGGAAGCTAAGTTCCGCACATCTGCCGCCGGACAATGCAGCTGATATCTGGTGCCCCCCCCCTCCCTCCTCCCCTTACCGTCAAATCAATATTTTTATAAAATAAAAATAAATAATATATATATATATATATATATATATATATATATATATATATATATATATATATATATCACTACTATATATTATTACGGTAGTATTGATCCCTTTTCCAGCTCTCAGGAGCGATGGATTTTGAAGAGTGAGGTATCAAAAGAAAGGGAATTTCACGGAGATGTGACGAATTCCAATTTTGTTTCTTAAAATCTTACAAGGGCTTAAATAAAAGTGACGAAAAAACTGGAAGGTTTCAAAATTTTGACCACTGAGATTCGGCGGATCGAGACGGGATACGTTGGGTTTTAAAGATTTTGACGCGGGCATCAAAAACTGTATACAAAAACTTTTTAATTAGTTTTAAATTATTCTGTTAAAATGTTGTTTTTAGGTTTTCATGAATGACAGAATACTACAAACAGAAAGTGGTATAGCTGAGTCTTATTGCTTAACTGTTAAACTGAGGGGGTACTTTCCAGCAGGCCAAGTTAATTACTTAGTAAGTATTAACTATTACATTAACATGGTCATTATAAACTATTATAAAGCTTCACCAAATGTTTGTGTTAAATAAATTTGTTGATAATATTATATTATTAATACGAATAAATATGTTTCCCTAAAATCGCTTATATTTCGAATTCATCAAGATATCTAATGCGAGAGTTCTCGCTCGGGTATACTAGTTAATAATTAATAGAATGTTTAGAAAACGTGCCAATATTTTTTACCGGTACTTAATTATGCACTTTAGCTGTTGACGTCACAGAAATAGATTATCTACGTGATGTTTATATCGATTGGATCTCATGAATATTTAAAACGAGAATTCTTAAATAAATAATAATATTTTATAAATATGACCAGCCCTAGCAAAAAAAAAAAAAAAAAAAAAAAAAAACCTGAACCGTTGAAATAATTTTTCAAGTAGTATTTTTCATAAAGTGAACTGAATTAATAATAACTAAAATATATTTTATATACTTAATTAATAAATAAAAACGAAATAAATAAGATCAGACATTATATCGGTGATAAACCTCACAGATGTTAGAAGTGCAAATTTTATATGTCCACACTGGTCGATTTTCGATGCGCCTTCGTTTTTTACATCGCAACCCAATCCTATCATACTTTCAAAATTTAATTTCCTTTTATAAAATATTTCTTTATTTCATTATTATCACTGCCTATTTCATTCGTTACAATTTTTTTTCTTTTTTTTTTTTAACAAATAATTCATTTGTATCCCAAAACAATACATTTTTTTTTTTTTACTTGAGATAATATTTCAGCCATGTATAGGCCATTTTTTAATATAAAAAATAAAGGATTGTTTATATTGTTATTTTCTAATTTGAATCAAAATCGAATTTATTAATTAATGAGATAAAAAAAAAAGAAGAGACGAAATCAATAATTTTGTTTACTTAGTAAACCATATATTTTATTATAATAATGCCTAATAATAAGTAGAAATGTAGGAATTCCTACTGCGCGAAATTAAGATTTTATTATATTGATCTCCCAATTTGGAAATACGAGGCCAAAGTAAATTGATAAATACCTTTGAGGGACGAATACTTTTAAGAAAGTCGATGGCTTATAGAAAGGTCGTGTGCTGTACCGTTCGAGGGGATACAGATCTCTCTTTAGGGCGGGTCTCCTGTCAACAGTTGAGAAATATTATTATACCATTCTATATAATATATATTATATAATCTTAATCTTATCTGACTCGGTAAGTAACCTTAGTAACATATATGGCATTTTCAGTTATTTTAAAAGGGCTGATTCATGAGGGTGCGGTATCCTCTAAGTATTGTGAAACAGTAGGATGTGAATGGATGAGAATTAACACGCCAATACTTAGCTGTTATCTAAACATAGTTTTTTTAGAAATTTTATTTTTAATATTATAAAAAAATTAATGTTAAACATTAACATATTGAATGAATAAATCCAAGTATTGTATAATAATATTATATAATGGATTATTCATGATATGTTCCTCCTTATAAAGTGAAACCACGCCGTAGAATGTCTATAAGAATTTGTTAGTTCAATGCGAGAAGAAACCATTACAAACTTTTCTGTTTGATATAATCCATTTAAACCTTGAACTGAGGATGAATATATAAAATTTGAAACTAGTTTTCAATAAAACAAATTTATAGAAGTGACAAATAATTTATCAATACATAATTAAATTGATCCTTCTATACCATCATGCGGATGTCAACTTTCTATAAGAACTTCATACCGTTAAAGAAAGTGAGAATTTCGTGAAATTTAAAGATAATCTGTATCTATAGTTCTGTTATATAAAGCTGAAGAGTTTGTGTGTTTGAACCCGCTGATTTTATAAACTATAAGTTCGATTTGGAAAATTATTTTTGCGAGATATATGACCGTTTATTGAGGAAAGTCATATAAGATCACGTTACGATCCGTAGGAACGAAGCAGTAACAATTATGTATACAATAAAGCTATGGAGTGTGGCCTAATTAGTTTTATTATAGGTTAATAATAGTGTTACAAACCATATACATAGCGTACAGATAAGTATCACTACTATATATTATTACGGTAGTATAGATCCCTTTTCCGGCTCTCAGGAGCGATGGATTTTGACGGGTGAGGTATCAAACGAAAGAGAATTTCACGGAGATGTGACGAATTCCGATTTTGTTTCATAAAATCTTACAAGGGCTTAAATAAAAGTGATGAAAAAAATGGAAGGTTTCAAAACTTTGACGACTGAGAGTCGGCGGATCGAGACGGGATAAGTTGGGTTTTAAAGATTTTGACGCGGCCATCAAGATCATATACGCTCCTATAGAGCGTATTGGTCCAGCGTTTTAAAGCTTAAAAACCTACCGTTTTCGAGATAAGGCACGATATAGTTCCGCACGGGCCTCATGCCATCTTGCATATGTGCCGTTGCCATGGCAACTTTATATCAGAGTCTGTTTACAAAAACTTTTAATGGGTGGGAAATTATATATTGTTTCCCATGTCCAACCCTAAAGGGTACTGCTATGTATGAATACTACACATATAAAATGTTATAGCTGGTTCTAATTGCCTAACTGATAAATTGAAAAGATGTTTTCCAGTGAGGTAAGCTAATTACTTATTAAGTATGAACTGTAACTTCAACATAGTCATTACAAACTATGTAGCTTCACCAAAACTGTTAAATAAACTTTTTTGGTAATCTTATATTGTTTACACGAATAAATATGCTTCCCTAACACCGCTTATACTTGGAATTAGGGATTAGAAGATATCTAATGCGAGAGTTCTCGCTGGGGTATACTAGTTATAGCTAATTTCAACATGAACTTATACTAAATCCACTTAGTTGTAGCTCGCTATTTGCCCTTAAATTAATCATACAGTAGAAACTACTTAATAATATGTTAATTTATCCATAAGAGACAAACAGTGAATAATCAGGTAACGTAAAGTTATTGCATAATATCTTCATTATTATTTTTAACACAAAACGTGTTCCTGCAATTTGCACATAATTAATAGGTACATCTTTTCCCTCTTACATGTATATATTTTTCCACTCGTTTGATTCAATACCTTATACAGTTTAAAGTTGTATTACTGTATAAATATTATTAAGTAAAAATAAAAATAAACTTATTCAGCAGAAATGTATGATATATTAACACTATTTTTTCTGGCTTGAGCCATAGATTTACGAATGTTTTGTTAATAGAGTTTTTAAAAAATAAATAATTAAATTAAAATTATGGCAAAGAACATTTAAAGCGTTGATAGTAACTATCAATTCTAAGTACATTTAATTTGTTTATTTTGACTAAGGATGAAGATTTTAAATTACTTTAAGCATCTATTAATTTACCTTTACTTTTTTGTAACTTTCATACATTCATGCCTTTTAAATTTGTAAATTTTAAAAATTGTAATCATACATTTATAGTGTTTTATTTTAGTTTGCTGTGACATATATAATACAATATAAACATATATTGTCTAACTCTTAGTTTGAATTTAGTGTTTCATATATATGTAGAATCCTGTCGGGAAACGATATTTTCTGGAATTGTGTTACTAAGAGGATCGGTATTTAAGGAATCCTATAGGGACGTGTTTTCTGGGAGTTGTTTCTTCGTAGCTCCTGTAATTCAAGACTAATCCTGCTTTGGCTCTATATTCATTTGTTTAAGTCATAAAATGAAATCTTATTAGATACATTTTATAATAATATAATCAATGTCATATTATTACTTTTTTTAAATATTAATATCTTTTAAAAATGCTTCTAAACATTTTTTGACTCCTTCCAGCTGTTAATGAGATAATGCTTTGAAAAAAATATGGTGTCACATTTGCTTGGATTGATTTTTAATTTCCAGATTTGGAAATATTTGTTAATCAATTTGAAATTTTTTTGTAACCGATTGTAACTATCGTACATTACAGTGTCTATTCAATAGGAAGATTTGTAACATAGCTGTGTCGTCAGCTTGTAACAATCTCATTATTTAAGCAATTGACATCCGCATGATGGTATAGAAGGATCAATCTAATTGGTCAGTTGGCATCCGCATAATGGTATAGAAGGATCAATCTAATTAGGGATTGATAAATTATTTGCAACTTCTATTATTTTCTTCAGCTCTAAAAACACAAAAAATCAAAAATAAGCAATTCAAAATGCAGTTTCTTATTATTATGCATATTAATACATATATTGTATACATACATATATAATACTAATTTATATTACATTTAATTTAATATGTATAATAATACCAAACTATATTTTGAATTGCTTATTTTTGTGTGTTTTTAGAACTGAAGATGAATTTCTAACATTCGAAGTTAGTTTTCAATAAAAACAAAATTATAGAAGTGACAAGTAATTTATCAATCCCTAATCATTATTTAAGGATTATTGAGTTTGTACGATACCAAGCTTGCAGTTAATTAATGTATAAAATCATATATTTATATGGGTGCACATATTTAACAAGACAGCGCTTAGGGAATGTTCTCTGGACGAAAGAATGGATGGATCGAAACGATGTGTAAATCGTTTTATTTATATATATATATATATATATATATATATATATATATATATATATATATATATATATATATATATATATATATATACATGCACACACACAATCTCTATCCGGTAGAAAGGTTGTATACTCCCTCTCTCCCACTTAGCATTTCCATTTCTCCTGGTGTTTATTCTGGATGCCATCCCGCTCGGGTCCTATCCTTTTATCTGCCCGTCTCTGTTCTTCCTTTTTCCTTTGCGCCGGGATGCGTCTTCTTTTTTCTCCTGAAGAATGCAGCGGGTACCGGGTATATACCTCAGCGGGCCACGTTGGATATACCTCACCTATAGAACCCGGGTCGTGAGCCACGATTCTGATGTCTCTTCTGTATTTATTGTCTTCTCTGCCACCAATTAACTCCTTATTACCTCTCTTCCTTGGTAATGTCAAAGTTATATATATATATATATATATATATATATATATATATATATATATATATATATATATATAAATATATATCATTTTTTTCTTAAATTTTTTTTGTTATATATCGTCATATTGAATTTGCTGGAAGCTCTGTAGAAAAACAAGACAAATAAATGATTTAATGATATATATTATATATATATATATATATATATATATATATATATATATATATATATATATATATATATATATATATGTAGCTATTTATTAAGTATTAAAAAACATTATTACGAGACGTGGGTTGAAAGCTTTTGGTATGGTTGACGCTACGAAATTGAGTTTTGATTGGATTTGACTGACCTAAGCTTCGTTTACACGTTGACAGTTTATCACTACCGCGGCAGTTGTATCTATGGCAGCAGCTGTCGCAGTCACTTCCATGTTGTAAATATTATCACATTTGCCATCATGAAAGCGTTTACTGTTGCGGTAGTTCGGTCGCACTATCAGGTTTAACGTCATTGTTGACAGAAACTGACGCATCAGTGATAATTACTACCACGTTAACTGCCATATTTATATGCCTTGAAAGTGAACTGCCGCACCTTGTACATGGATACAGGTATTATTATTTTTCCTAGCGGTTTTCATATAATTTTTCTTTAAACATTAACCCTTATAAACCTATTACACCACTAATTTACTAATAAGTATAATTTATAAACTCTCTAATCTATATAAATATTTAAATGTATCCACTTATTTCACACTATTATTTTTATAATGAATTTTTTAAAATATATTTGTATCTAACAATTATGTTTTTGTTTGTTCCAGGTGAGTGTCTTTGTCTACTTCTTATAGATGTTAATGGCATATTTCTGAAAACAGGTAAATTTTAATGTTAATTTTTTTTAATAAATAATACGTGTTCGACTGTTAATGATTATGTTTTGTTCGAGATCAGCCAATAGCCAACGTAAAACAAAACAATTTTTTTTTTTAATTTTTTTAAAAACTATCTTTATTTACTTTTTAATATGTATTTATTATTTATTCAGTTATTTTTTAAATTATGATTTTATTTTTATGTCGGTTCTTATAACTTCAATTTGTTAATATAATTCATTTTTTTTTTAACCATACTTGTCATCAATATTCCTTGTATAATTTTCACCTTCCTTCTTATAATAATTTTATTTTATTTTTGTGATTTAAAAAAAAAAAAAAAAAAAAAAAAATCATCAAAATAAACACAGCCGTACTTTTGTACAATATTTACACTCAACCAAGAGAACTCCGAACTTAGCTTGTACCTCACATTTGTGGAGGAAAAGCCAGGACTCCAGGTGATCACATCTCTCCTAACTAGAGAGATTCCTGGTATTACTCAATTACTGGTATTGAACGTTGGTAAGAAATAGAACATAAAGTAATTATTTTGTTTTATGTTCACTATCGTTTGACTGATCTCCAATAAAAGTGTAATTATATATTCAGAAATCAGACTGTAAAAAATAATAAAAAAGTTAGCATTTATAAATTTATAATAAATATATAAATAAATATATATATATATATATATATATATATATATATATATATATATATATATATATATATATTCTCTCATAAATTTTGTTTTGTTCTTTTGCTCTAAATTCATTTTGATTTTGACATTCCTCTTTTATTATAAATGTTCTCTCGAAAAGATAAGTGCATGCCAAGATCCTCGACTGTTGTTAAGGATAAGGATTGAAGGATCGAAAGAATGTTGCTGTGTGACGTTGAGAGTCCTTCCTGACACAGCCTTCTATCAGCCAATCAGCGTAATTGATTCTGACACCGAGGCTCTCTCAATGGCCAGGAAACCTTGCACCATGGCAGGCCGTCCTCACTCCAGTCGGCCAAATCGGGTTGTGGTCTGTGGTCGCAGTCCCGGATATTTGTGGTTAATGATGTCTCAAATTGTTAGCTATTATCGTGTGTCCGCTCTGGCCTCATTTTTATATTTTCCTATTCGGGTTCTTGATATCCTTCAGCCAATTTTGGTGCGTCTTAGCAAAACGGAGTCGTTATAAAACAGAAAATTATCAAGTATTATCCAATTTGGCAGCTCCTTGTGAAATATACTATTGCCTTATTTGGAAAATAATAATTGATATTATTTCTTTCAAGTTAATGTAATTAGCAACGAACGAATGTCATAAATATTAATTAGCGCTGTACCGACGGGTAAAGGAGTACACCAAGGCGTAAATAGGAGGATTGTGTTAAAGCTGACCTTTTGAAGCGAATAAAACGGGGAATGTTTCGTTGGTACTGCTCGGCAGTCCAAGTATGACGTCATATACCAGTACTGCTTCGTCCTGACGGCTCCAGGAGTCAGACGGTCGGCAGTACGGCGGTTTTAGTCTATTATATTATGTCTAAGCAGTGTTTTCATGATAACGCTAGCATTACGACGGTTCCTATGATACCTTTATTTATTTTTTCGTCATGCGAGTCAAAATTTGATGCTTTTTTTTTTTTTCTTTGCCCTCCAGAAATTTTATTTATTATTTTACATATATATTAGATGAAATGTTGTCAAAATTAGATGAAATGTTGTTAAATATTTTAACAAAACTATTGCCAATCAATTTTGTAGGATTGAAGTAACAACAGTGTTCATTACATTTTAGATCTTATACTAATTAAGGAATTTCTCTTTAAAAAGATATTCAAATATAAATCCAATTAACATTAAATATTGAAAGAAATTTTCCTGTTAAATAAATACTCAAATTCAAATATTGAAAAATCAGAATGAACTTTTTAAATATAGCATTGATTTACTAATCACACAATGAAAAAAAAAACATTATCTGCCGTGATTTCATTACAAATAACGTATAGAATATTAATTACTGAAATAATGGTACGAATAACAACCATTACTGTCCATAGTAATAAATTTAAAATCAGAGATTCAACCTTCAATTCTTCTATTTTCTATTCATAATACTACAAGAAAGATGATGATGAAATGTAGAATTTTAGCATTATTAAAAAAAAGTTGAAGTTTAAAAAGTTAAAATTTTATACAGACATAACCTAACCTTAATATTAAACAAGCCAAAATAACTCGTTATAATTAAGATTACTATTCAGCCACCGTGTGTATTTCTGCCATTGCGATATAAATGACCTAATAAATCAAGTTATAAACCTTGTTCCTCTTTATAAACTCCCCTACCAAAAATGAGAAAACCCCGCAAGATTTAATACAATTTTTTTTTTGTGCAAAACTATTAAACTTCGAGCAGATTGGCACTAGGTTTGAATGAGAAACTTTTTTGAAGATAAAAAATCCAGAAATATTACTTTTATTGGCTTAGAGGAGCTTGTTTTATTACAGTCAGAAATCAGAAAAAAAAAAAAAAATGTCGGCCTATTACAATATTTCTTACCTTTGGTCGAGGAAGTAAAATTTAACATTTACTTTACTGTCAAGACCAAACTATAAATTTTCATTAATGTTTCCTAGTGAAAGGTCATCCTTTTAGATATACAAACGAAATTCTACGCCACATTTTCATATATCTCAGAACTCTCTAAACGGGAATCGAACCCACCCACGCTCGACAGTTTATCGTGTCATTAATAACGGTGCCGTATCCGGTTCGGCCGCGGGACGAACGAGATCTGCCAGTGAGACCTTGATTTAGTCGGAAACTGGAAGAATAGGCCGGCATTCGGCTCCAGTCGTATCTGGAATTCTGGAGCACTCTTGATCTTTGTTGCGGTGGAACATGTGTTGGTCACAACTACTTGACAGTTCTGGACCACTTTCCCCTGTTCTTCGTGCGTCTGAAGGACCGCTTAGTTCCAGTGGAGGCTGTCTCTGGGTCACTAAACTCAACTAAACTTTGTTCTCATTTCAACAGAGAATCACTATCAGGGCCGCCGTCAGCCCGGATCCGGTGCAAAATCATACAGGGTATAGATGTAAATGTCTAAATATATATATATACATATATATATATATATATATATATATATATATATATATATATATATATATATATATATATATATATAAGGTAATAATAACTAAATTGAGTTTCTCTCTGTAAAAAGATATTATTTTATTAGTTACATAATTTTTCATAGTTAACATCATAGATTTTATTTACAATCAGCACTCTTACCTGTAAAAAGAGAATCGGCATTTAAAGCTATTATAACACAATAAAACAAATTATAATTCAAACACTATAATATACTATAATGCCAGTTTCAACGTAACTTCACTCCATATCATCATTATTCACATATGTTCTTTTTAACTGACTACGGTTAATTATTTAAGTATGTACTCGTAAAATTCAAATTAAGTTTAAAAGAAATAAGAGGAACTTGCTAGGTGACACACACACACACACACACACTCACACACACATATATATATATATATATATATATATATATATATATATATATATATATATATATATATATATATATCGTATCAATAGTTATCAAATATATCGAAATAATAGTTCGATACATCGATATATCCTGCCTCGCTGTTTTTAATCTTTGAAAGGAGGAGAAATGGAAGAGGATTTATATTTAATTGAAGGATAGAGTAATATAAAATAACAGGCCTTAGATTTTTAATAGCAACTATCAAATATTTATGTATTGTTTATCACAAAAAAACAGTATTAATTTATTAATATTTCTCAATGACAAAAATTGACAACACGAACACACCATGCCACTTTCAACTAGTTTATTCTGGTTTAATCCACCCGTCATTCTTGTAGAATTATTTTAATTTAATTTTTTGTTTGTGTATTTAATTTAATTTTTTTTTGGAAAAATGTTGGTTTAATATATTAAAATTTATCGATATTTCGATATATAGAATGGCAACTATGGGACAAAAATATCGATACATTTGTTTAAAAATATCTATATTTCGATATTAATCCGACATTCCTATTTGAGCGGGCTCCCTCCTACTCAATTTTTCATGTTTCCCTTTTTTGAATAATATTAATATATATATATATATATATATATATATATATATATATATATATATATATATATATATATATATATATATATATATATAGGTATTATGAATAATGAAACTTACTACTACATTATAATAACAAGAGTTTATTGTTTTACATATATTATAACTCAATTTACAAAATTACTTTAAAATTATAATATAATTAATTAATAATTACTTAAGTAAAGTGTTCAGGATAGCCCTGGCCGGCACTAAGAATTTTGCCACGGTTAAAAGCTTAATTTTTCCATTCCTTCTTTCACATCTTCCTCTCCAATAAAAACAGTTTTATAGAAGTATTTTAGATAATATATTCCAAAATAAACAGCATAACATTTATTCATTTTTCATGACCGAATTATGGTCAAAACTATAAACAAGCACAGAGAAATACTTTTTTCTTATTTTAAAAATCAAATTTCGTTCGAAATTTGCCGGTTTAATTTTGCCGCCCGGGACAAGTGCCTAGTTTGCCCCTCGTCCTAGTTCCGGCCCTGACCATAGCACTAGTATAGTTGGAACTATTTTTACTTCCTTGCACGCAATATAGGAAGTATTGTAATCGCGAAAATTATCGGTTTTCAGATTTCAACAGAAATATCCATTTTGACAATCTCTGAATCCATTTTGACAAGTTTGGACGTGACGTCTCAATACGTCCGTACTTATCTCGCATAACGCAAAAACGGTTTGCCGTAGAAAGTTAAAATTTTGTATTTAGGATTATTGTAAAATCTAGTTGTGAACCTCCCTTTTTGGTCACTGCACGATTGCCGGAAGTAGTACTTTACTTGAAGGTCATTATTGATTTTCATAAAAAATTATATTAAAATTTAATACAAAACTTCTCAAAATTTGGTATAAAAGGCTTACATTACTTACATATTAACATAAATAGCAAAATTAATTTTTGTTAGAATTGCCCAACCAGAAGTTGTACTTTACTTGAAGATCATATTAGATTTTCATAAAAAATTATATTAAAATATAATGTAAAGCATCTCAAATTTGGTAAATAAGACTTTCATATCAATGTAAGTAATATAATAGATTTTGGTTGAAATTGAAGAGCCGAAATAAACTCTTAATAAACTTACCTCAAAAGGTAAGGTGAATTTATTCTAGATTGAAATGATCATTTTATTTGCATATATTTGTTCATCCAACTTTTTGGCTGTATAGATTATTTTTAATCATCTCTTAACGGTCCCCATGGAAGCCCAGGCCCTGAGGATTTCGCCCCACTCTCCAGGATCTTTCTTACAGCGGGCCTTAGCATAATATATTATACCAAACAAAACAAAGCCTCTCAAATTACATTTGATAAGTAGATATCAATAGTGCAGACAATAACGTATTAATGTAGACTAGATTAAAATATGATTTCATATAGGAAATGGAATGTTGTAGTTTTTTTTTTTATGTGGAGGGGAGGTGTAAAACAAGGAAATCTAGCCTATAGTAGGCTTCACTTCTCTCTCCCCTCCTCAAAGCCAAAATGCGTAACGCACCGGCAGACTGTTGCGGTAGGATTTCCGGTGGCGGACGTCCGGTAAGAGAAGTGGTGACCATATCGGAAGCCATAGCCGTGCCGTCGAGGATGCGGTTGTGCCTTCATCACTCTATTGTGCGCCATCCGCTTGATGGAGGAGTTAAGAACTTCTAGTAAGGACGTACATATATATATATATATATATATATATATATATATATATATATATATATATATATATATATATATATATATATATATATATATTCTTACAAACATTAAAATTTTCGAAGCCCGAATTATCGATATTATTTAATGATTATATCGCATTACTATTTCCATATATATATATATATATATATATATATATATATATATATATATATATATATATATATATATATATATCGTATCGATAGTTTTCAAATATATGGAAATAGTAATGCGATATAATCATTAAATAATATCGATAATTCGGGCTTCGAAAATTTTAATGTTTGTAAGAAGGAAAAAAATAAGAGGTTTTACATTAAATCAAATGATAGGTTAATAATAATTGATTGAAATGAAGGATTTTAGCGTCATAATAAATCGCGTTATAAAAGTATCGCTGGCTGCTCACACCCTATTTCCTTTTGAATGGGGACCCTAAATTGATTTTAATATTAACAGTGGTCATAAAACACGACCATACTGCCAGGATTATAGCTTATAGCGTATTAAGGGCTTGAATTCGACCCTTTGCTCTACCTTCAGGCACGCTTCCATTCATGACTAGGCCTTACTATAATCCTTATATATATATATATATATATATATATATATATATATATATATATATATATAAAAACACACACACAGACATACAGGATATTCTATACTCGATTGGCAACCCCCTCAAAATCCTCAATTTTTAGAATTCAAAGGTGAAACTTGGAATTCTGTATCTCTCCAGCGTACATAACTCTTGACTTTTCAATGGAATGTAGTATAATTTATGACGGATTCTTGTAAGAAATCAAATTTTAGAGCGATGTTATATCGGTGAAAATACCGATCGTACGCTTAGGTAAGGTGTTCCTGTACATGAACTAATTCTATAGCTAATTAAATTAGCTACAACGCTTATCATGGAGATATTTTTGATTAAAGGCTTTCTTTTGAAGGAAAATGAAAATTTGTCTGAAAAAAATAATTTATTGCGTTTTTTTTTTGTGATTAGCGCCTTACGGAAGCGTCGGATCTATATTTGATTTCTTATAAGAATCCGTCATAAAATATACCCCATTCCATTGAAAATTCAACAGTTATGTGCGCTAGAGAGGTCCTGGAAAAAGTTAGGGGATTGAATATAAGCTCAAATGAAACTTCAGGCGACATAGTTGTACCCCACCATGTGTCATTCCTAAATTTCAAAAATTGAGGATTTTAAGGGGGGTGTCAATCGAGTCTCCAAAAATCAAGAATTCCAAAAATCGAATAAAAAAATAAATAATAAAAATTAAAAAAAAAACATCCGCTCGCCCTCCGCGGCTTTTCTCTGATACATGTTAGCTGATTTTTTTTAGAGTTGGCGCCGAAGTCACAGATTAGCCCTGGATGATCCTCGTTACTGAACATTATCATCCGATATTTCTTTTCAAAATGGTGGCCGATGAATGATTTCATACCCCAATATCTCGGCTATTTATGAAGTTATAGGAAAAATATAAGGTGTTTTGAAATCATTATAACAAACCCTTTAAAAAAATAAAATAATATAATAATATTTTCTAAATATTTGGAAATTATTAAGTATAGCTTAATATCCAGCGTTTTTATTTATTACTTCTTGGTTTATATTATAGTTCTGTTTTAATTTGCTTCATATATAATCGTAAAAGAAAAAATATTGGTTATGCTAGCAGGTGACAGCGGGCGTAGGCAGTTTCCTCTCACCTGACAATGATCGCTACAGCTGCTCGAAATATCGACTGCTCTCGGCAGGTGCGTCGTGATTAATGATGTTCTCAAGGTAACTGGTTCCTCTCTGTCTGTTGCGTCGTCTAAGTATAGGTCAGGTACGGCATATAGGTGGCCTGTAAAGAAGTTTCTTTACAGTATGGACAAAAAAATGATTTAAAACGTAATTATAAGATACCAAAATCGTCCGTTTTTTCTTTTCTTTTTTTTTCATGATTCTAAGGAGACATATCAAAATACAATAATCTCTTGCAGTTTCTCAATTTTTCTCTGTTAGTTCTAATACAAGTTATCACTGAAAAGTTGTTTGCTCCTCAGATACCAGATGTCGTGGCATTCTATTTTTTTACACATATCGGTCTTACCTCACCATGTGTAGTTTCATATAGTCGAAACTTTTTTGGCAGTTATGAGGTATCACTTCTTAATTATCGATATGCATTAGTTATTGAGTACAAAATAATGCTACTCAAATTACTATTAAAATTAATTAAGGATTGCGTTAATGTTGACCTTGGAAAATTGGGTTTTTTGTGGGGGTAAGGGGAAGCGGATCTGTAGGTTGCGGTAATTGGGGGTTTTGGCATCGAACCTTCGTGTTCACTTAGCATTTTATTGTTAATTTCTTTTTTATTTCCTTGTACGAAGTAAAGGAAGTATTGTAATCGCTAATTAAGTAATATAAAATTTTCGGTTTTCAGATTTCAACGGAAATATCCATTTTGACCATCCCTGAATCCATTTTGACTAGTTTCATCGTGGCGTCTGTACGTACGTACGTTCGTATTTCGCATAACTCAAAACCGGTTAGCCGTAGAAAGTTGAAATTTTGTATTCAGGATTGTTTTAAAATCTAGTTGTGAACATCCCTTTTTGGTTACTGCTTGATCACCGGAAGTGGTACTTTACTTGAAGGTCATAATTGATTTCCATAAAAAATAATATTAAAATACTTTGCAAAACTTCTCAAATTTAGAATTTATTGCTTATATATTGATTTAAATAACATACTAGATTTTGGTCTAAATTGGAAAACCGGAAGTGGTACTTTACTTGAAGGTCATATTAAACTTTCACCAAAAATTATATTAAAATATAATGTAAAACATCTCAAATTTGGTAAATAAGACTTTTATATCAATGTAAGTAATATAATAGATTTTGGTTCAAATTGGTGAGACGGAAAGGGTACTTTACTTGAAAGTCATAATAAGCTTACATCAAAAATTATATTTAAATTAAATACATAAATCATATGTTTCGGTAATACAGGTTACAAACGCAATTTGGTTTCCAATCCGATTAAACATTTTTATTACTTGTTTTATGTCGCGACGCCGAGTGCCGCTTTTGATATACTGCAATTTTCGGAAACTAGTAACCAAATTCAGGATCACTTTTTGAGCCACCGATTTATAGTTTAACAGGCGTACAAGGAAGTCATGTGTTGTCCACATCAGATATTTTATAATTATTACAGTTACACTTTAACAACCTAGCGATTTTATATCTTTGTCGGAGCTAATGAATGAGCTAGCTACGACGTAGACACAAATGGTTTAGCTAGTAAATACCCCAAAGGTGAAGAAATGTTAAATCTATATCAAAATCCATAAAATAGAAAATTCGGGCTTCAATGGTTTTGATAGTAAGCCGGCGGTGTGTTGAACTGATTGCTTGATGTAAGGTAATATAGTGTAAGTGCGTAATTATCTCGTTAAATCCATGTTCTAAACTTGTAAGAACTGCACTTTTGGGAGAATGGAGTATGAACGCTAGATTTCGCTAAGGAGAAGTATAAGGAGTTGTAAAGATATCAATTTCCTACTTGTTGATTAAGTTAGATCTTTCAACTTCTGATGTACATTTGGTATCGGTATTTATCCACCATCAGGCCTTATATATATATTTTTTTAATTTTTGTGATAAGTGGAACCTTCAGAAGCTGTTATTCAAGATACTTCGAGGTTTACATTCCTTGATAGTTTTTTTAGTTTTAAACGATAGTGAGTGTTGCCTCGAAAAAAGATGGTAGTAGCGGCAAGTGTTACTTCTATTGTGGGCCAAGTGTGTGTGATGTCAAATTACTTCTACTATCATGTTTTTCTTTAGCAGAAGGGGAATAGCGCAACAAAAAAAAAAAAAAATATATATATATATATATATATATATATATATATGTAAAATTATTGAATAAGATTGCGAACAATGTGAAGTCTCCCTTTCACTTTGACGGATCTAAATATACGCCTGTTTCTCCATGTTTGAGTAAATTGCATGACCTTACCTGATTCAGGTATTAGATTACGTAGGGGGCCTCCAGAGGCGTAGCTAGGGCGAAGCGCCCCGAGCGCCGCTGAAAGGAGGGCATCAAAATAATTTTTAATAATTTATTTTTTCTCTTCCTTTTTTAGGCTCCGAAAAGAAAATTTATATTATTGGATTTATGTCCAATATACGTTTAAATAAGTATTCATGAAATCATGTACATAATAAGGAGATACGGATCGATACTTTACTTTCGGGAATGTAGTTTTACTATCGATATCACTAATTGAATATTCCATTCGATACCTTAGTGGTATCGTATTTCCCTAGGAGCAGATAATCTGTAATTATGGCAGAGGGCGGCAGAACCGGTATCAGGATTTTTGCCGTGGAAAGGGAAAGCTCTCATAACATTAACTCATTTTTTTGACTGAATTACCAAACCAAACTGAAAGACCAAAACTTTTAAAAAGCTGAAACAAATATTATTTATTTAATCCATTAATAACCTTTGACTCAAAATTTACCGCCCTCTAAATTCTACCGCCCAGGGCAAGTATCCCTTTGCCCTCCTAATTCTGACCCTGGGAGCGACAATGTTGAAGTTTAGGGATTGATAAATTATTTGCTACTTCTATAATTTTGTTTTTATTGAAAACTAGTTTCGAATGTTATACATTCATCTTCAGTTCAAGGTTTAAATGAATTATGGATTGATAAATTATTTGCCACTTCTATAATACTGTTTTAATTGAAAACTAGTTTCGAATGTTATACATTCATCCTCAGTTCTAAAAACACAAAAAAAAATTCAAAAATAAGCAATTCAAAATATAGTTGGTATTATTATACATATTAAATTATATAAATCAATATTATAAAAGATTTATGAATTTAATTAAGACAAGAAATCAAATACATGTTGGTACTCTCCAAGGTTTAATAGGATTATATCAAACCTTGGTGAGTACCAACATGTATTTGATTTCTTGTCTTAATTAAATTCATAATTCATAAATGTTTTATAATATTTGATTTATGTAATTTAATATCTATAATAATATCAACTATATTTTTAATTGTCTATTTTTGAATTTTTTGTATGTTTTTAGAACTGAGGATGAATGTATAACATTCGAAACTAGTTTTCAATAAAACAAATTTATAGAAGTGGCAAATAATTTATCAATCCCTAATTAGATTGATCCTTCTATACCATCATGCGGATGTCAACTGATTTAAATGAATTATCTTGCGATGGATTGTATGTTCAATACGACAAGAAACCAGTACAAACTTTTCTGTTAGATATAATCCATTTAAAACTTGAATGGAGATATAGAAGTTTACAAAAGAAATGACAAATAATTTTTCAATCCCTAATTAGATTGATCCTTCTATACCATCATGCGGATGTCAACTGAATGTTGAAGTTTGCCGCGGGCCCTATTTGGCCTAGCTAGGCCACCGCGGGCCTGCTAAATCCTACTTACGCCACAGTTTTGTAGATATTTCATTTCTTCACGGTGGTTTGTTAACACTTCCTCTACCTGGACCGCACTGTCTGGTCTCTCATTAATCGCTCTTCTCGCTTTCTGTGAAATTCCTAAGACAAAAAGCCATTCTTGTTCAAGTTCTCACAGCGGCAGTTCCATTGCATAACATACAATGATCCGCTGGGAGACGGTATGAATGAGACTTTAAATTGTTTTATGTAAAGGCTGTTGGGTAACTCTAGGTACCGGGGTTTCTCAGGGCTTCCATTTTATCCGGTATCCCTTTCGGAGGCTGTTGTACAATATTTCATTTTCTCTTGATATTTATGTAATTAGTACTTCTTCATTTAATAGAACAACGCCAATGACAATAGTATACTAAAAATAGCTTTCAGAAAATTACAGTTATTTAATTAGTGTTCATATTAGATAAACCAGTTACATCATTAGATACGAGTATGATACCGTTTCTATAGATACTATAGATACCGTTTCTAAGGATTTCCCTAGGACGGTCGTAATCAATGGGAAAAATTCAAAACATAAAATTTATTTATTTAGCCTTAATTTATTATTTCTTTTATTAATTTATTAGCAGTAATTAATGGCCTCTCCACATGAAAGTTGTCCGAGGGAATTCTCTATATTCACTATCAGATGTTCATAAATTTTCTATCTATATAACTTAAAAATAAAGATGGGGCAGGCTATACAGCACCCGCAATACTGAATAGTTATAAGAGTGTAGCGAATTTAAACGACGGAAACGGTCGGACGAACCTTAGGGTTTTAATACATAGGTAAGTTAAAAATACAAGGTCTATTCCGTTATGTATAAAGAGATATATAATGCTTGTGTAGAAGACATCAAAAGCTAGGCGAGTCTGGCGCAATCCCTTGGTGGGAATTTAAAATTGCAACCGTTTATCTTTTAAAGTTTACGAACTAATACAAATACAGTTATCGAATTAGTATTCATATTCGATAAACGGGGGCTTAATTGAAGAGAACTTACGATTCTAAAGTAAAACAGGAGTGTATTTTATAGACTAGTTACATCAATAGGTTATTATCAGTAATTAATGACCCCTCCACATTAAAGTTGCCTGCGGGAATTCTCTATATTCACTATCTGATGCTCATACATTTTCTATCTATATAACTTAAAAATAAACACGGGGCAGGCTATACAGTACCCGCAATACTGATCTGTTATAAGAGTTTAGCGGTTTTAAACGATGGAAACGGTCGGACGAACCTTAGGGTTTTAATATATAGGTAAATTAAAAATAAAAGGTCTATTACGTTTTGCATAAAGAAATGTACGTTATAATTCTTGTGTATAAGTCAAAGATAAGAGAGTCTGGCACATTCCCTCGGTGGGAAGTTAAAATCGCAAGCGATTATCTTTTAAAGTTTATGAACTAATAAAAATGCTGATTAGTTTTTTATGTCAAGGCAGAATTTAAATATTATAATCATATAAATCATTTGATGCAAGATAAAAAGATGCTGCACTCATCTCTTTATACAACGGGATGTTATTTTGAGTAAAGGCATGTAACAGATACTCACAGAAGGCTGAAAAGGAGCTGGAGGAGTGGTCTCCTTTCCTAACTATAGACAATAATCAAGACGAGAAAAGGTGCCGCTGGGTATTACTCTCTTTCGTGCCTATCATAATATCTCCTTTTTGCCAGCAAATTCACTGGTTATCAACACTGACAGTGAATTAAAAAATTAAGACAAAATAAAATAAAAATTTTAAAAGTAAAAAAAGGTAAAAATTATAATTAGGTTATTATTAATTATTACTTTTTTTGATTCCAAACAAACATACTAGTCTCTCCAATAGCAGGAAATAACTAACTGAACAAGATTTCATCTACTCATAAATCGTCAGAACTGAAAACCACAAAATAACATTAATGTAGACTAAATATATGTTTGGGCTGTCGATGAGGGATGTTTCATGTCTATTTGGTTTGTCAACATTGGGCTGTTGACTTGAGATGAGCTATATCTAGTTGTTTAGTCTGTTTCTCCATCGATGTGATTTTGTGGTTTGTATTCCTGGTTATGCCCGAATTGAATAAACGTTGAGCGTTTTACCTATTTACTGATGTTGAAATTATAAACTTTTTTTTTTTGTTCTCTATCTGTAAGACTAAAAGTTTGTAATATTTACATAATGACGTAAAATTTGCGTAAATAACGAGAGTGTCAAAAATTGCAATTTGATTATTTATTGGTGGAAGATTCCTGACAATATCTTAAGCTTCTCAAATTGCAGTCAATCGTTAACCGTTCAACGTTTCGCTGATTCAGGCGTCATCAGGATTTAAACTATAAAATCACATTAGTAAAGATAAAATGTGAGGTTTGAACTGCTGACGAGAGATGTGCTATTCGGTTTCGACATGAGATATGTACCAATAATTATGAAAGTGGTCTAAGTCAAAATTAAAAAAAAAATAATGAATTTATCACTTTTTTCACACGACATGATTTTAAACTAAATTTATTCACTGTAATTTTTACGATATCGTCAAAAATGAACCTTTAGATAGTAGTTGTAATTACAACGTTATATAGAATTCATTTAGTGTTAATTATGAAAGTGGTCTAAGTCTGCAATCTAAAGAAATTATATAAGCATAACTTAAACTATTATATAAACCTAAAAGAGGAAGACCAAAAATATACGAAAATATTCAATTACTTCCGTTATACAACACCACCAGACCAGTAACGGAAGAAAAACAAAGATCTTATTAGTTTACTACCATACATCCCTCCATTTTTTCAGGAACATTTTAAAAATCTTAAAAACTCGAAATTATGATAAAAATAGATTACTTGTTAAAAATGATTAATAAATGTTTATGAATTATTTCGTTAAAGTTCAAATAAAAATCACAATTTTTTATTACTTTAAGTCAATTATAGGACATTTAGTTAATTTTGAAAATGGTCTAAGTCAATTCAAGCATTAAAAACAACATTTTCCTATGAAATTCACGCAAAATTTCATATCTATAATAAATTTCCATTAATCAAGACTAATAAAATTATAAATTGAAATGTCGCATAATATAAAAAATATTTTTTAATTTATTCAAATGCGATTCATTAAATATCTCGAAACAAGAAATATATGACTTAGACCACTTTCAAAATTATGGGCACATATGACATATCTAGTTGTTTAGTCTGTATAAATATGAATAGTTGTTAACTGATTTTAAGAAATTAATATTTTTAACATAAGGTTTATTTTTAGTTTTTTCTTTATTTTTATATTCATACCATAAAAAAAATGTTGACAACTAGTGAATTTAGATTAAATAACATAAACGAACTTATTTCTCAAGACATATTGTTGTTGCACTTTAAATTTAAAATGATTGATTGAGGTAATGTTTTTAATAATTTTAGTTTCGTAAGGATTAACATCGACATGCTTAAATCAGGAAGAAGAAAAATCGTGTCATCGAAATATTTGAGCAGTCAGTGTAGATTATGGATGTCTAATTCATTGTTTTATGAATGAATGCCGAATTAATTCATAATCGTGACACTTTTATGAATGGGATATTTTTCTTATCTCATTAACTGAATTCCTTTTCTAATCTCAATAAGCAGCTTATGATAACACCTATAAGCACGCTTCCAAGAACAATTGTATAATAGGTTTTTATCTTTTATAGTATGTTTATCTTACTCGATTTATTCGTAGTAGATTACTATATATACTATATTACTGTAACTATATTTTCACGGTGACAGTATTCTGCCAAGATAGAACTATCACAACAGTGAGATGTCAGTGCTGCAATCTCTCTCTTTATGCATGAACCTTGTGGCAGTTGGCAAAATGGCGACTGTGAAACAGCTGTCTGAACACCAGCAATTTTTAGGTGACCATTAAAACTAAATTTTATATTTTTTATTCTTTCTTCAAGAATTTTATAGCTTCAAAACGTAGGATACAATTAATTTCAAATTCAGAAATAATCGAAACGTAGTTAAAGTTGATAAGTAGTTAAGATTAGGTAGATAAGGTGCGACAGTTCACTGTTAACACTAATATATACATATGATAGTTAATTGTGACAGTAGCTGTCATTTTCGCGACAGTAACGGTCAAATATCACGTCACACCTGATAATACTGTCACGATCATAAATGCGCTTATTCCAAGAGCTGAGGCCAAAAAACGTGTCTGATTTCAAGAAAATGTTTGATCGTCTAGTCCGAAAGTACTCTCATAATAGACTGGAAATATTAACGTCTGCCACCCTAGATCGGTTGCAATCAAATTTTATAGGTCAACGAATTAGTTAATTTCGTAATTTTTTTCAGATTTTTCTCAGTAACTCCCTTTCAGTGCATTTTAGACAAAACTTTGACATTGCCAATTCTAAAGAACGTTAAATTTCGCGTAAGTTTTATATTTAGTATTTTTATTTTTAATTCGGAACAGCTACAGACATACGGGGTCGTACTAATTTGCAAAATGTCGAAAAACGAAATAAGTTATATATTCATTGGTTTCGCATTAATAACTATTTTTCAGTACACTTTTGTGCAAAAAGCATAATAAACAATATTGTGGATTAAATTTTCTACAAGATTCATACAAAAGATTTGTAATTACTTGTAATAACAGACGATAAGAAATATTGAAATATTAATTTTAGAGAAAATGGACTTTTTTCATATTTTCCTCAGTAACTCGCTTCCAGTGCAATTTATGTAGATCTTTGACTTAACCAATTTTAAATAATGTTAAATTTCCTGAAAGTATTGTTTGTAACATTTTTTAAAATTCGGAATAGTTGCTGAGATACAGGACCGTAAACATCTGTGAAATGTCAAGAAAACGCAAAAAGTTGGATATTCAGAGGTTTCACCTTAATAACTATTTTTTAGTGTAATTTATTGCAAAGTGCATAATAACCAATCTTGTACAGGATTAAATTTCTTTTAATCCTTTAATATTATTACAAATATTTAAAATAAACATTTGTAATTACTCTCATCAGATGCCAAGAAACACTAAAATAACTATTTTAGAGAAAGGAAAATTGTTATTTCAATAAATTTTGGCGTCTGTTGAGTGTAATTATAAATATTTTGTATGAATAGTATAGGCAATTTAATCCTCTACAAGATTGGTTAATATGCATTTTGCACTAACGTACACTGAAAAATAGTTATTAAGGTGGAACCACTGAATGTACAACTTTTTGCGTTTTTTTGACATTTTTCAGGTTTGTACGACCCCGTATCTCAGAACTTGTTCCGAATTTTAAAAAATACTAAAAATAAAACTTCCAGGAAATTTAACGTTATTTAAAATTGGTTATGTCAAAGTTTTGCCTAAAATGACCTGGCAGCGAGTTACTGAAGAAAATCGGAAAAAAAGGTCGAATTCTTTGACCTATAAAGTTTGATTGCAACCGTTCAAGGGTGGCAGACGTTCATACTTTCAGTCTATTATGAGAATACTTTCGGCATAGACGTTCGAAAATTTTCTTAAAATCAGACACGTTTTTGGCCTCATCTCCCAAGCCTTTATAATCGATTTCTTTTAATCGAGTGTTATTTTATTCAAAGGTTTAAAGTGTTATTTTTATTCGTAGGTATGTTTTCTCATGCGGTTTATCCGCATGATTCTGTTCATTAGATTTTCTACAAATCTGACAAATGAGCCCGCAAACCATAGATAACTTTAAAACAAATGAATCTATAATTTGAAAAATTTGAGTTTTGTATTTTTTTCTTATATTCTTCAATTTATAAAATGTTAAAATTAAAATCTCATGTAAATTAACTTAAAAAATGGATTTTTCTGTAAATTGTTTGTGGTATTGACGATTCCAAGTTATCAGCTACGTATAATATTTAAAATTAAGTTGTATTTTTACTCGATAAAGCTATTTTGTGAATCGGTTGAAGAAAAGATTGTCATTGGATGACTGGTCGTTCACTGAACCGTAAAATATAACTCACCATGAACCATTTCTTCAATGACAACTCCACTCATTGAGAATACTGTGCCGAGGTTAAAATTCGATTTATTGTCTAAAAAAAATTATTAGTTCTGAGTAACTTGTCGAATGTCAATTAGTAATTATGAATGAGTTTTTTTTTTCTTTCTTTGAATCGATTTTAATAGAAAAAAAAAACTTATCTCGTTACTTTTAATCTAGCAGGCATATCTTTGTATGTGCTGTGGAATGTGTTGTCTTTGGAAATTTTTGATATGTTTCTTCCGGTACTCATGAATTACATTACCCCTGGCTACTTATGTAATCTTATGTTGAACACTTCACGTGGGTTGAAAAGAATGTTGCAGTATGAATGGGATCATTGGCTTTATAATAATAAAATCCTTTAAGGCCCGGCCCGTTCGTACGGCCTGCCTATTTATTCTCTGAGGAAAAATAAAATAAATATTTATAAAAAATATTATCTTTTACCAATAAAGAGTTTTTTTTTTCCCCGCCATTCCTCAGTTCATTCGAAAATTTAATAAAATGAATTCCTTCAATCATTGCACTCTTCAATACCACAGCTTGTTCGTGTACCTGAGATATGTATGCTTTATAAAATAAAAATCAATTTTATTAATCCATGATTTTTTACTTCCTTGTACGAAGTAAAGGAAGTATTGTAATCGCGAAAATTTTCGGTTTTTAGATTTTAACGGAAATATCCATTTTGACCATCCCTGAATCCATTTTGACTAGTTTCGTCGTGGCGTCTGTACGTACGTACGTTCGTATCTCGCATAACTCAAAACCGGTTAGCCGTAGAAAGTTGAAATTTTGTATTTAGGATTGTTTTAAAATCTAGTTGTGAACATCCCTTTTTGGTTACTGCTTGATCACCGGAAGTGGTACTTTACTTGAAGGTCATAATTGATTTCCATAAAAAATAATATTAAAATACTATGCAAAACTTCTCAAATTTAGAATTTATAGCTTATATATTGATTTAAATAACATACTAGATTTTGGTCTAAATTGGAAAACCGGAAGCGGTACTTTACTTGAAGGTCATATTAAACTTTCACCAAAAATTATATTAAAATATAATGTAAAACATCTCAAATTTGGTAAATAAGACTTTTATATCAATGTAAGTAATATAATAGATTTTGGTTCAAATTGGTGAGACGAAAAGGGTACTTTACTTGAAAGTCATAATAAGCTTACATCAAAAATTATATTTAAATTAAATACATAAATCATATGTTTCGGTAATTAAGGTTACAAACGCAATTTGGTTTCCAATCCGATTAACGGTTAAAACGGTTAGCCGTAGAGAGTTGAAATTTTGTATTTAGGATTGCTGTATAATCTAGTTGTAAACCTCCCTTTTTGGCCACTGCTTGATCACCGGAAGTTGTACTTTACCTGAAGGTCATAATTGATTTCCATCAAAAATTATATTAAAATACTATGCAAAACGTATCCAATTTGGTATTTAAGACTTGCATTCTATTATAAATAAAGTGATAAATTTTGGTTAAAATTGACTTACCGGAAGTGATACTTTACTTGAAGATCATGTTAGACTTTCATCAAAAATTATATTTAAATTAAATACAGAAATCATCTGTTTCAGTAATAAAGGTTACAAACGCGATTTGGCTTCCAATCCAATTCAATATTTTTATTTCTTGTTTTAAGTGTTAAAATTGAGTGTAAAATACTGGTTTTCCTCCATATTTGTGAGATCAACAAGCCTGCTGAAGGAGAATATGATATTAGTTAAGTGGATTTTTCCGCTTAAAATGTCGAAACTCTGTCGATTTCCTATGCTTTATCTAGTGATATTGACAGTTTTAATGTTGTCACGGAACATGAAGAAATCTCTTGGAAACTAGTCACCTACTGAAGGAAAATGACATACAATAACGGAATGAGACCTCCAGAAACAAGAGTGTGTCTGTGTCAATAGATGGATGTCCCGACGCCGAGTGTCGTTTTTTGTGATGCTGCAATCTTGTAAAACATCTCAAATTTGGTAAATAGGACTTTTATATCGATGCGAATGTATTTACTTTATTTTGGTTCAAATTGGTGAGCCGAAAAGGGTACTTTACTTGAAGGTCATAATAAACTTCCTTCAAAATTTATATTTAAATTAAATACATAAATCATATGTTTCGGTAATAAAGGTTACAAATGCAATTTGGTTTCCAATCCAATTAAACATTTTTATTACTTGTTTTATGTCGCGAGTGTCGCTTTTGATATACTGCAGTTTTCGGAAACTAGCAACCAAATTGAGGATCACTTTTTGAGCCACCGATTGATTTATAGTTTAATCGGCGTACAAGGAAGTCATGTGTTGTCCTCATCAGATATTTTTATTTTGGAATCTCTTTATTATGCATTTATGTCTATTTATTTAGTATTTAGGAATTTAAAAAAAAAAAAAAAGAAAAAGGCCTTAATTTTGCTGTATGACAAACGGAAGTCATATTGTATACTACTGATTTATAGCTCTTAAGTTTATTACAGCCATAAAGTGAGCTGTCCCTCCCCTGAGAAGCTGTCGGGTGTTGGTTAGTGGATATTGGGTCCTCCTTTTTATAGCCGAGGGAAGGCTTGATTTTATTTTCATAAAAAACCTTATAGAGGCCGGTTCCTACAACATCAATAACCTGTTACTGGAACGATAACTTTTTTTTTTGTTTGTTTTATTAACTGTTATTTCGAACCAGGATACGATCTATGTAAAGATCATTGTGTGATCTTGAAAATGAGAATATCTCGTGTACTGCTGTCAGTTGTAAGTCTTTATTACTTTGAAGCCATAATCATCCACGTCTTATCCGATCCAATCCTTCATTTCTAAAATACTATGCTGGAAGTACTAACGATTAACTAGGGATTGAAAAATTATTTGCCACTTTATTCTTTATTTTTCATTTCTATTTATTTTGTTTATATATATGTTTATGTATATATATATATATATATATATATATATTTTTTTTTTTCTTTTTTTTTTTCCTATACTGTTGATCTATATATGTGTGCGTTCAAATATTGATGTTTGATCAGTTCCGTAAATTTTCCAATTGTCTCGAAGTTGTTCACTAGATTAAAAAAGGATTGGTTGATTGTTAACTGGAAGAGAGAATTATGGAGAGGTGAGAAAGTAGTTGGAATGGATTAAAATTAATAAAAGATAGAAAAAAAAAATGTAGTGTAATCGAATAGGGATGAAAATGTTATGAATTATAAAGGAGGAGGGAAGGAAAAAAAAAAAAGAAAGTAATATAAAATGTATATATGTATATATATATATATATATATATATATATATATATATATATATATATATATATATATACATATATATTTTATTTTATTTTTTTTTTTTCGGTTGGCTCTATAGACGTTGTAGATCTTTGGCCGCGCGATGTGGTGTTCTTACAGACATTTATTGCTTGCGGGAGCACAGACAGCCTGGAGGGGGTCACCCAACCTCACGTTGCTGCAAACCATGGTTTCCGTGGTGCAGCGGCAGGCTGCCCATTGCTCCATAACCGGTCCCTTTGGGGCCAATTCGGCAGTGTCCTTCCCACCGACTCACTCGGGTTCAAGGACAGTGACAAATCGGTCTAGATCCACGGATTATGGCTGTTCGGAGTCAGCAGGCGCACGAGGACCTATATTTCTTTCCCCGAGACAGACCGTCCATGGACCAAACCTCCGGGCGACTATTTTATGTCCTGGAAAACCACAACGCGATTCACAATTAAGGTACACGGGGTAGGGTCATCACTCCTACGCCCGGTCTGTGTGAGTAGCCTCCAGTAGGCTGACGGGCCTCACATACCCGGGGGGGAGGGGTGATAGATTTCTTGAATTATTACTTTAATTAAATTAAAGTAGTGCCGGTGCCGGGATTCGAACTCACAACCTTTGGGTTTGTGAGTAGGTGCACTTTTGCAAGCGCGCTAACCCGCTCGGCCACCCCGACCCCCATATATATATATATATATATATATATATATATATATATATATATATATATATATATATATATATATATATATATATATATATATATATATATGGCTCTACAGACCTTGTAGATCTTTGGCCGCCTGAACCAGCCTTCTCCACCTTTGCCTATCTTTGTTGATCCTATCTATCCATCTGGTTTTATATATACATTTTATATATATATATATATATATATATTATATCCAACTAAGGATTAATCAGTACGCTGTGTGTTATAGCAACCCAATGTATTTGGGCTGCACTGATTTTCAATAAATCATTTCTCTTTCTTAGTTTGAAATGTTACACATTCGTCTTCAATTCTAAAAAAACACAAAAATTCGAAAATAAGCAATTCAAAATATATTTTGGTATCATTATACATATTAAATTAAATGTAATATAAATTAGTATTATAAAACATGCATGAATTATGAATTTAATTAAGACATTTATTTGATATCTTTTCTTAATTAAATTCTAATCACAGTCTGAAGGAAGTCATTCCAATTTCAAAACAAAAAAAAAGGGAAAAACACAAATTTGCCTATTGTGGCACTCTTCTTTCAAATGAATGAATTGCATATATACAAGTGTAATCAATTATATAACAATAATTTAGCAATTATAAATTTAAACATATCTTTGATTATAGACAATCATAACATTAACTGACTGACAAACCCTTTAGATTAATTAATAAAAAACAGAAAACAAAATTATTCATTACACACCAGGATCGAACCTGGTCAAGTTAGTACCTTGTCCATTGAGCTACCCAACTCCCATTATAATATAATCATAATATGTATATTATTTATTTATCTAATGTTAATCTTTACCGATATTTAATAATATTAATAATCTAAAGATTAACGCCCTTCCTCGACTATACTGGGCACAGAGGAGGGGTCTGATAAAGAACACAGAAAAAAAATCACCAGGGAAGCTGTTATCACTGCCTCTTAGCACTGATAATACTTCTTCTGTTTATTGTATATTACGCGTGTTTCTTAATGTTCGGCCCATGTTGGAATATAATTACAGCATTTACATTGTACATTCGAACCTCTATATATCGAACTTTTTTTATGAGCCTTGAATTTTTATTAGAAAAAAATATTCTGTATGTCGAATTAAATTTCTATATACCTATCGAATAAAAAATTCCCATATAAAAAATATGAAATGTGATTGTCATCAAATAGAGCCCTTAGTTTACGTACATAGGAAAGGGTAATGATTAAATAAGAAAAAAAAAATGTTCCACTGATTTGGAAAGCAATGGAAATACACGGAAGATCTTGTTTCAGAAGAAGCACAGGAGTACCCAAATTCTCTGAATCTTGAAGTAAAAGTGAAATTTTAATTTTAAATTCAGTTTAAATTTGCCTTTTTTGTTGTGAACATAATTCCTAAAGATGACTTCGGTGATGAATTATACACAAAAAGACATTACAAGTTATTTTGCGTGAAAATAAAAATAAAATAATTTTTATGTATATTTGCATATTTTTAATGCATGGTCTTATTAAATTATAAATGTACATTCATAATCATAATTTGTACAAATTTTTAAATAAGTGTTATGAATCGTTCATATTTGTTTTTCTTTAACCGTAAAAAATTGCCTTTGCTACATCATTAACCCAAAAAAATTGCCTTTGCTACATCATTAAACCCAAAAAATTGCCTTTGCTACATCATTAACCCCAAAAAATTGCCTTTGCTACATCATTAACCCCAAAAAATTGCCTTTGCTACATCATTAACTCTAAAAAAATTGCCCTTGCTACATCATTAACCCCAAAAAATTGCCCTTGCTACATCATTAACCCCAAAAAAATTGCCATTGCTACATCATTAACCCCCAAAAAATTGCCTTTGCTACATCATTAACTCCAAAAAAATTGCCTTTGCTACATCATTAACTCCAAAAAAATTGCCTTTGCTACATCATTAAACCCAAAAAATTGCCTTTGCTACATCATTAACCCCAAAAAATTGCCTTTGTTGCATAATTACCCCCAAAAAATTGGCTTTGTTACATAATTAACACCAAAAAATTGCCTTTGCTACGTAATTAACCCCAAAAAATTGCCTTTGTTACATAATTAACCCCCAAAAAATTGCCTTTGCTACATCATTAACCCCAAAAAATTGTCCTTGCTACATCATTAACCCCAAAAAATTGCCTTTGCTACATCATTAACCCCAAAAAATTGCCTTTGCTACATCATTAACCCCCAAAAAATTGCCTTTGCTACATCATTAACCCCAAAAAATTGCCTTTGCTACATCATTAACCCCCAAAAAATTGCCTTTGCTACATCATTAACCCCAAAAAATTGCCTTTGTTGCATAATTACCCCCAAAAAATTGCCTTTGTTACATAATTAACCCCAAAAAATTGCCTTTGTTGCATAATTACCCCCAAAAAATTGCCTTTGCTACGTAATTAACCCCAAAAAATTACCTTTGTTACTTCCTTCCCCGAGAATTGAATACCGTCAAAACGGATGGATACAATCAATTTAAGTTCAGAAATAATCGAAACCTTTCGTTGATGAGTAGGACAGATTAGGTTAATATAGGTAGATAAAATGTGACAGTATACTGTCAAGGCGTATAAATGTGACAGTTAACGGGCCTGAGAAAATGTCCGTTTTATGAGTTGAGTGACAGTGATAAACCAAAATAGGCAAATGTCAAACCCTTTTCTTGTAAAATTAATCGTTTTCGTATTGTGTTCCAAATTAATTATATTATAGTAATGCTGGTATAATATAGTGTATTTTTATAAACCATTTACTTATGCGTAGATATTACTACCGTGCATAATTACCATATATATTTAATATTACCGTACACTCAAGCGATAACCGTAAATATCATAGAGAACTGCTTACATTGACTTTCTTCTTTCGAAAATGATTAACCTTGGTATAAGTTGATCCGGAGTCCCTCACGGATATCACCTTGGGCCCCTGTTTATTTTTCATACATTATTTCGTTGGAATTTTTCGAAATGTAAATTGTCTCACTTTTGAGGGCGCCACTTTTCGTTCAAATACAAATATTTAAAATACTTTTTAAAAATCAAACATTCAATTCGATTGAGTTTATTCGATTTGATTATCCTTATAAATTTCCATCGGAAAATAATTAAATGAAATTAAAATTAATATTTTTATGTAATAAGAATAGATTAATATTTGTATGTAATACGAATAAATTAATATTTTACAGTAAATTTTTAGTTGATATACTCTTCTGAAGTTTTATTTTTTATACTTTATACTTAATTGTACTTATCTTCTTCTATACAATATTTTTATTTATTTATTTTTCCTCATTTATCTGTGTCCAAGCAGAATCCTTGATTAATAACTTTTGAATAATTAGTTTACATCCGCATAATGGTATAGAAGGATCAATCTAATTAGGGATTGATAAATTATTTGCCACTTCTATAAATTTATTTTATTTAAAACTAGTTTCGAATGTGAATTTTTGACATAATTTATCAATCCCTAATTTTGAATAATTTCTTTTAAATTTGACCATATTTAGCTTTATTTTTATTTCTCTTTTGTTTGTTAATATATTTGTAAATTGTTAATTATTATGCTCAATTGAAGCCAATTCTATTTGTCTGGGGGAAAATTAACAAATAAAGAAATAATAAATATTTATAATAAACAATAATAATAAAATTTAATAAATATTTTTCTGGGACACATTTTGTCTTTGGCATGTTCCTAGAGCTTCAATATTTGCTTCACTTTTTCATTGAATTCATACTCTGAGAGATAATTTCTAATTTGTTTCCTCTAAAAGTATTACAACCTCTTAAATCAGCTTGTGTGGAGAATGTATATAATGATGGAAATTACAAAATTAACATTCCAGTTCACTTTCTTTATTCCATCTTCTATGTATGCAACACTTTTGCTCTAAATTTTCTTATAATATTTTTATTAATCTTAAAAATCCCGAGGGATGTTTTATTTTCGCCTAGCATTTCTACCATACAACTGAAAAACTGCATTATGTCTACAGATTCAAATTCATTTAAATAATATATTTTTATTCATATATATTTATAATATATAAATACTGTAATTTACATTCTTAACGTGTTAAAAAAAAAAAAAATTGTAATTTTAACGTAATGAAATCATTCTAGATATTAACAGTAGGGAAAAAAAAATCTCATATAAAAACTCAATATTATAATAACAGAACTTGTTTCTTTAGCGAGTGTTACATTTAACAGGTCTATAGTGATTTCTAATTTTCCACATTAAATTTCGCAAGCTTTCATTTTTTCAAAACATAAACGCCGTAGATTCAAATAATCTTTCTGATTTAAAAAAAAAAAATTAAATATTGCTTTTTTTTTTTTGTTTTTATTTTTATAGTTTCATCAAATATATTTATAAAAAATAAATTTTAAAATTTCCTTTACTAGTCAACTTGGGACGAACTTATTATTTTTTTTTTCGGGACAATATCCCGATGATCACTCACGGGTTTGATTGATTCGTTCATTTAGTGGAATCCTTATCTCCAATATCGGGTCTGATAGAATCCTGACCGCCATATACCGATATAATGAATAATTTTAAAATTTATGATCCACAGTTACTATATTTTAAGCCAAAATAATAGAGATAGATATCTTAGGTTTTAAATTATATCTACGGTAATTCTTATTTATTTCTGAATCATATCGGATAAATTTACGATATCTTGGCGCCTTTACACATTTCCCAAGCGTAGACAAGCCAAACGGCAAACATCTAAAGGGGGTTTACAGAAGCTTAGCAAACTAACCTATCCACATCGGCATTATTCCGCTACTGTCGGCTGTTAATTTCGGTTTAAAATAGTTTTATTTTATAAAGAACAATTAAAAATATAAAATACAAATATATACAATAAATATATCTATATATACAAAAATTCAGCCTGCGTATATTTGTGTTCGCAATACTCGAGAAGTAGTCGGTCGATTTTGATGCGGCTTTCACTTTCATTTAGAGAATTTCTTCCAGAAGGTTTATTTGTATTAAATTTTTGAAATGCTTCCTCAAGGGAAGAAATGGAAAAAAAAACCAGTAAAAATGATAGGTAACTAGTATACCCGAGCGAGATCTCTCGCATTACATATCTTAATGAATCCTTAATGAAATCGAAGTATAAGCGATTAACAATATAATATTATAATAGTTTATAATGACTATGTTCAAGTAATAGTTAATATTTTCTAAGTAATTAACTTGCCCTACTGGATAGTACCCCCTCAGTTTAACATTTATGCAATAAGACTCTACTATACCACTTTCTGTTTGTAGTATTCTATCATTCATGGAAACATATAAATAATATTTTATTTACAAAACGTTTTCACAGTTATTAATACGTTTTTGTTAACAGTCTCAACTGGCTTTAAAAGATATAAAGTTGCCATGACAACGGCACCTACGCAAGATGGCATAGGGCCCGTGCGGACCTATATCGTGCATTCTCTCAAAAACGGTAGGTTTTTAAGCTTTAAAACGCTGGACCAGTATGGTCCGAGGGACCATGCGTGATCTTGATGCCCGCGTCAAAATCTCTAAAACCCAACTTATCCCGTCTCGATCCGCCGACTCTCAGTCGTCAAAGTTTTGAAACCTCCCAGTTTTTTCACCACTTTTATTTAAGCCCTAGTAAGAATTTAAGAAACAAAATTGGAATTCGTCACATCTCCATGAAATTCCCTTTCTTTTGATACCTCATTCATCAAAATCCATCGCTCCTGAGAGCCGGAAAAGGGATCTTTACTACCGTAATAATATATAGTAGTGATTTTGTAATAGTTGTCATGGCAACTTCATACACGTGGAAACAAGTTCACTTTATGAAGGGTGAAATTATTGTGTGAAAGCGTCATTCGCTAATAAAATCGGAGATTAAGGAAAATAAAGTGTAAAAACGTGAAGCTTTATTGCCGTTTTGACAAATTAATTATCATTTTGATCCTATTTCTAAAACACGTCTAAATGGAATAAGACGAATTTTAAACAATGCCGTTTTTTTACCCCTTTGGTCCTGAAATATTTACAGTCAAATTTCTTGTAGGCAACCGGTTGTTTCGTTGAATGTTCTGGTAACCCACAAAGAGTTAAAATAATTGAAGCAAAGAAATGCAAAAGAATCTAAAGTACCTTTAGAAAATGTTTTCAGAATTTAAGTTTTAACTTGAAAAATATTAAAGAAATTTGATTTAATTAAAAAAAAAAAACACATTTATTTCTGATAGTCTTTGGGTACGAAGCTTTGCGAATTTAAGGTAGTTATAAAGTAACTTTTTCACTAAAATCGACTTACCAGAAGTGCCACTTTATATCATCGATTTTACACAATTTTACGATGTTTTCGAAAACAGCTCAAATTATTTCGATTAAACTCGTTATATCGATATCGACAATTAAATTGTCTTTAATACCAGCTAGATCTTATTCTGATTAAAATAGTCTGACAGGACTTAATTGTCGGATTTTCAAAATGGCTTCCTCTAAAGTACTTTTAATTATGATTCTTTGAAATAATTAACCGTCTCTCAACGTTACTAGTAATCAAAAATTGATAAATATAAACTGTAAAGGAATTTGATTATTAACTAAAGGAAAAAAAAAAGAGGAATATTTTATCAGGTTGAAAACCAATGTCCGGAAATAAGAGTAGTAATGTACATATATAATTAACCGTTGGAAAACTAAACATTTTATAAAAATAATATCTAACTTATAAAACCGTAGAAGGCAATGGAGAGTGACGAAAAACGCATAAATTTAATTGATTGTTGTAATTAATAATTTCTACTTTTATGTTATTAAATGAAAAATAAATGTTTACATGGAAGCTAAATAGAAAAGTTTAAAACTTATTTAAGTAGCGTGAAAATTGTGTGATGTGCGCACCGCACCAAATTTTCATCTTTAGTAATCTTTCAATATTATAATTAGTGTTTTGACTGCGATGGGTTTTGTTACTATTTGGTTGGTTAAACTTGCACTCTATGGGTAATTTTCTTTATAGAAACATATTTCTTTGTATTTAATGATTTTTTTTTTAAATATATTACATTAATTGCTAACCTATAAATATATTAGGTTATGTTATCTATTGCCCTATAACTAATAGTTTTCCTAAAATACCCAAGTCGTTTCGAAAATTAGTTTTCACCTCAGCGCTGACGTCACCGGTGTGTAATTGTAGCCGGCTCCCGGGGTCTCTCCCAATTGATTACTTCCGTTCTGGTCAATTAGTCGAGTTCTCTGTCGCCCCTCCCTTTTCGTCTCGATCTATCGTCAATATATATATATATATATATATATATATATATATATATATATATATATATATATAATATATAAAATTAATTTCAATACTTTTCAGTAGTTTCAAGACTGAGCAGTAGGTATCGTCTGTCCTCAGGTGCTGCTAAATACTTCTACCTTATTTTTAAAGCTCCAGCCTATACAATTACTGAAGCTCCTGGTAAAGCTCCAGCCTATACAATTACTGAAGCTCATGGTAAAACTCCAGTCTATATAGTTACTGAAGCTCCTGGTAAAGCTCCAGCCTATATAGTTACTGAAGCTCCTGGTAAAGCTCCAGCCTAAATAATTAAGATGTTATTTTTATTAAGTTCATTTCCAGCAGGATTTAAATATCAAGAAACAGATAATCTCCTAATATTCTTCCAATTCGTTTAGACTTTTTTTTAAAATAAAAATATTAAAAATATTTTTATTCCGACATTATCAAGATATCTATATTCTATCAATATCAATATTGATATTTTGCTTTGGACATCCCATCCTCAGAACACGGCCAGTATACATAGTGGCAGGAACGCAGCACACAAGTTTTTATGGTTCGTTGTCGAACTCGCAGTAGTAAAAAAAAAATATATATATTTTATTTATTTTTTTTAAAAACGTTGGTTTTCGATACTCAAATTTTAATATCGATATTACGATATATCGAGAAATAAAATATCGATATTTTTTAAATACCGATATCTCGTTATTTTTTCAACATTCCTATTCGCACACTAATAAATAATCTTCCAAAATATGAAAATTTATTAATGTTTAATAATTTGAATTCTATACAGATTTTTTTTTTTTAACAAATGTGTTTTAATCTACATTTTTTCGGTAATGGACGTGAAAATATTCTATTCTGTTGCCTCAAAATATTCGAATGTTGTATATTCAACCTTCAACCTTCAACTGGAACTTTGCTCAGCAGTTAATCCTATTAGTAGTCAACTATGGCTTCTGAGCTTCATCTTGAGAAACCCTCACCTCACATTTGTTCTTAGATCGATATTATAGCCAATTTCTTACTCGTCAATCCCAATTTAATGAATCCGAATTCCACTGAAGGATCCTGAATCCACTTCTGAAGGCCCGTTCCTCAGGCGTCAAACCGGCTCAATTTGCAGATCGATAAATCAACATGCGATTTTTGGGCTTCACACTTTCACATTATCCTGGCCTTATATCTCATCTCCGATAAGTTATAAAGATGGTCCTGTTTAAACCTGTTTCGATACAGTGAAAAAAAGAAGTAGATAAAAGCAATTATGTATGAGAAAAACTTCGGAATTTGGGTTAACAAAATGAAAGTTCGTAGGATTTCATGCAAATTCAATACTCGAATACTAAATAAGAAGTTAGCTGATACACAGCAATATTTGCCTGTGTACACCTCTTTTCACAGAATTCCATCCAAACCCACATCTAAGAAGTCTACGTTTTGGTCTATTCCTCGAGCGTTATCCAGAACAAGTTAATCTCCAGAATGTTATTACTTTAGTTATATTTAGGCAATTCGTTATTTTGTTACTGTATAAATTCTCCAATCGACTTTCTTTCTTCTTTTTTTTTTTTTTTGGTCAAATAAACAAAAGTTTGTTTTCTGAACTTAATGAACTGGCATGTTCATTAAATAATTAAATTAATTTGACATTTATATGTATTATGTTCTGTATCTTAACTACAGATATCATTATAGACATATAATTTCTAAGCCTATAAGCCTATGAGCCTATGAGCTTTGGTTCCTAAAGGAACTTTTACACGATTAAGAATTTTTATCAAAAACTTTAACAAACTCACTTCATCAAAAAACTTACTCAGTTAACATCCGCATAGATATAGCAAAATCAATCTAATTAGGGATTGATAAATTATTTGCCACTTCTATAATTTTGTTTTTATTGAAAAATAGTTTCGAACGTTATACATTCATCTTCAGTTCTAAAAACAAAGAAAAATTCAAAAATAAGCAATTCTTTATAAATAAATTTATTCTCATCTATAACAGAAAAAACAATTACTCACCGGCTTTACTAGAAAACCCCCGACCCTTAAACCTATAAACACCCCACCTTTATTTCATTGTTAGTTTAGTGCGAGAACATATCAGTACAAACTTTTCTGTTTGATATAATCCATTTAAACCTTGGTGAGTACCAACATGTATTTGATTTCATGTCTTAATTAAATTCATAATTCATAAATGTTTTATAATACTGATTTATATTACATCTAATTTAATATGTATAATAATACCAAACTGTATTTTGAATTCCTTATTTTTGAATTTTAGTGTGTTTTTAAAACTGAAGATGAATGTATAACATTCAAAATTAGTTTTCAATAAAAATAAATTATAGAAGTGGCAAATAAATTATCAATCCCTAATTAAAAAACTTACTCGTGTAAAAGGGCTTCGATAAGTTTATTGATAAAAAAATTACAACTTTTCGGATTTAGCAGCACTCCTGGTGTCGACCAGTTTGCTAGTCTTTAAAAGATAAGTAAAGTTACTTTACTGACACGGCTACTGGAAACATATGTAAGCTAATAGTCAATTTGAACAAGACTTTGATCAATTATTACCGTGTAAAATAGGGAACTGGTTTATGTATCTCCAGTGGCTGACTATCAAAGTAGTATCTACAATTTTTAGATAAAGAATTGGATTAAAAGAATATAGTTATAAAAATAAAGCTATTCAAAATATTTGATTGAACTAATTAAGAATCATATGAATCTGTTCAAGAAGACTTTTTTTATTTTTACTTAACTTAGTTTTTCTTTTTATTGGTTGTTTACTTATTTTGCTATTTTTTAAATTGTCCATCTATTAATTTTTATTAGTAATGTATATTTTTTTTATTTTTATATGATATTTATTATTTTTATTATTTTTTTTATATATCTTTTTTCTTTTATCTTGTATCTATGGTATGAATGGATTCTTATAGCTTTAAAACCTATTGCCCTTATCCTATATGCCTTAAGTGTGGCAGCTAGTATTATTTTTCAAAATAAAAAATAAAATAAAATAAGAATTAAATTTAAACTAATTTAGACCACAGTGATTTAAAATATCCCACGAAAGTCTAATTGCCATGAAGCAATTCCACAGACCCCCGAAGCCCGTTAGTGTTCGCCTCATTACCGACAGCTGGAGGTCGCTCTGTGGTGGCGAGAATCGAGTCAAGGATCTTCTGCGCCTTCCTCTTCGGGAAGGAAATCCGATCAGCGGGGCGCGCGGTGAAATTGGGTAATGTACAAGATTGTGAAGTTTACCACATCGCCACGCAATTAATTCGTCAGAGCTCAACCTTTGGACCTTTGCTCTAATTTGTTATTTCGCGCATGGAGCTTGTTTCCCCACCAGAAAAAACAAAAAAAAAATCCAAATAATACTTCGTCAGGAAATAGTCCAGTGTAAATATAATAAGAAACAAAATAAACAAGTTTTTATTGGTTTTTTGTTTTTTATTTTCCATTGATGGAATCCAGAAAACGATTGATTCCATCAGGGATAGACCGCGATGTACGTTGAGATTAGAGACAATGTGTTTAATTCAACTTTATAGATAATTTTATTCAGCAATGTAGTTTACATTTTGTTGCCATTTTTGTGCTAGTTTAATTAAGTATAACATCTAATTAGGGATTAATAAATTATTTGCCACTTCTATAATGTAGTTTTTATTTAAAACTAGTTTCGAATGTTATACATTCATCTTCAGTTCTAAAAACACACAAAAATTCAAAAAATACCATACTGTATTTTGAATTGCTTATTTTGGAATTTTTGTGTGTTTTTACAACTGAAAATGAATGTATAACATTCGAAACTAGTTTTCAATAAAAACATATTTATAGAAGTGGCAAATAATTTATCAATCCCTAATTAGATTGGTCCTTCTATACCATCATGCGGATGTCAACTAATTATAACATCCCTTAGTTGATTGTTGCCTCTAATGAAGAACGGCTAATGCGAAAATGTGGTTTAAAGGCGTCGCCTGAGTAGAGGGGTACAATATTTGCCACGTACTTTATAATTATAGGTGCTCCGAAACCTTTCAACAAGAAATACTGTACGAGATGAGTTGTTGTTGTTGATTTTAAAAAGAGAAATAACAACATTAAGGTTGTAATATTATATCCCGAATTAAAGATTTATTATACTTTTTTTTTATCATTCTCCGAATTGTTACTATAACTAATTAGGTATTGATAAATTATTTGCCACTTCTATAATTTTGTTTTATTGAAAACTAGCTTCGAATTTTATACGTTAATCTTCAGTTCAAGGTTTAAATCGATTAATCTTCAGTACAAACTTTTCTGTTTGATATAATCCATTTAAATCTTGAACTGAAGATGAATGTATAACATTCGAAACTAGTTTACAATAAAACAAAATTATAGAAGTGGCAAATAATTTATCAATCCCTAATTAGATTGATCCTTCTATACCATCATGCGTACGTCAACTGGGGTTGTATTGATACAATCTTCAGTTTGAATAGAAAAAGAAAATTATTATTTTCTAATGTCAACATTCGCAAAAGGTAAGTTACAAGTTCAAATCCAAAAGAGTTGGGAAAATTTGCAATATTTCATAAAATGTTAGGGAAAATTAAAATATTTAATATAGTTGCGAAATCCGGTCAATACTGTAATAAAATTTTAGATTTTATGCGGATGTCAACTGCTACTATAACACCCGGAATCTCTCATTATAACATTATTTTAAAAAAAATAAGGTTAATTACGATTTAAAAGTCTGGTAGTTTTATGGTATGTAATTCTATTTTTTTTTGTTTTTTTTTTTAACTTTATATATTAAAAAAAAAAGAAAAGTTTTTTCACCAATGAAGCCAAGGAGTAGACCTAAACGTAGGTGGAGGGGCATGCTGGGCATGAAGCCATTGGGGGCGTAACCCAGTCCGTTAAGATGACTCGTCAATTTTATGGCCATTTTATGTAACTGTTATTCGATGCTGTGAGTGCAGTCCCCGCTGTAGTGAATTGCTGTCGTTTGAGGGACATTTTCGCTGAACTCAAGCAGCATTGCTGCAATCAGGTTTGGTCATTTGAGCCATTTCCACATTCTTAATAGTTATATCGTCGAAGCGAGAAATTGGAATCCATTCGGCTTCTAAAATTAAAAAAAAAAATAAAACTTCAATTATAAAACATAACCCATAAATAATTTAAAGTTAAAACCTCCTTGATATTTTTTTGTCTTGGTAGTTCTCTCCCGACAGTGGGATAGTGTGGCTATACGGCCATGTCCTTCGGGGCGTTGGCATGGGAGGGGTAAGGGGATGTCATCCCCATCAATAATTTGAAAAACCAAAAAAGTTGAGAAATTTCAGATTTTAGAACTTATTCAAACTTTGAAAATGAGGCAAAACATTTAACTCAAAGAGTTACTATCATTTAAAATCAATACTATACCTTTTTTGAGTTAAGAAATTGCGATTTTATTAGGGATTGATAAATGATTTGCCACTTCTATAAATTTGTTTTTATTGAAAACTAGTTTCGAATGTTATAAATTCATCTTCAGTTCTAAAAACACAGAGAAATTCAAAAATCAGCAATTTAAAATACAGTTTGGAATTATTATAAATATTAAATTAAATGTGATATGAATTAGTAATATTATAAAACATTTATGAATTATGAATTTAATTATGACTAGAGATCAAATACATGTTACTCACCAAGGTTTAAGTAGATTATACCAAACAGAACAGGTTAACAGGTTACATTGGTTTAATTTAATAGCTTCGGCTTAATTTAATAGCTAGTCCATTGTTTTCAACTACTTTCACCCATCTTTCTGGCATTAATTAGATTTGATGCTGGTACCACTCTTTTGGGTTTGAGGAAAAGAACTCACATCCAATTTTTACGTCCTCGTAATTTACTGCCATGGCTGCAACTGTCACCGTGGAAACGGGCCTTAAGAGTAATCGGTTTTTCGGTGTAACCGAAAACTATAACTAAGCAGTCAACGTTTAATGCAACTGTCACCGTGGAAACGGGCCTTAAGAGTAATCGGTTTTTCGGTGTAACCGAAAACTATAACTAAGCAGTCAACGTTTAATGCAACTGTCACCGTGGAAACGGGCCTTAAGAGTAATCGGTTTTTCGGTGTAACCGAAAACTATAACTAACCAGTCAACGTTTCGCCAAGTCAGGCATTATCATAATATCACATTAATGCAGACCACAGCACATCTCACATCAACAGCTAGAAAAATATCTTCATGGTTTCTTGTGCCAACCGAAAATTTAAAAAAATATACTTGTGTATTCTTATTCAGTATGGCGCTTACTGCATCGATCCTTGAGCCCCCATTATCCGAAGCTATTACGGATGAGGTACGAGGTCGAGATAATTTGAAAGTGTGAAGCTGAAAAATCGGTTGAAGAGAGATTTATTAGCTCGTAAATTGATCCGGTTTGACGTCGACGGAATGCCTTCGAAAAAAAAAACTTCAGGCAGTTTCAAGAGATGATTTTAAAATATATAATTAATATTTGTTATTGTCGATATAAATATGTTCAGAAATATATAATATTTTATAACTTGACATTCCCAGTTTTTAATGACTGTCATACATACATTTTTAATTATGTATATAATATTTGTATTAATATTAATCATACCACATTTAAATACTACGAGATACACAGCGGCGAAGACCGAAGATCCGGATGACAGACTAGCCTTGGTCTGCAACACTATTTTTAGTTTGTCCGGAATCAGCTCTGATTCTAGCAATTGATGTCTACCTCGATTCGGCTACTATACTACTATACTCTATATAATACTATATCTACTATATAATATATCTGTATATAATACTCTATTATAGTATATCTCTCTAATATTATACATATTTATATAATCTAAATAATACTTTTCTTGTAACCAATCCTTATGAAGGTTTTGTTTTGGTTTATTATTTTCAATGATGAACATTTGTAATCAACCAATAAAAAAAAAAAATCTTTTTAACCCTTCTCCCTCTAAGTACACATAGAATCTCAAATTGGATACGCAGAATCCAAAAATCGAATTAAAAAAATCCGTCAGTGCACGGTATGCCGTCCTTTTCTCTGAGACTACTGGGCCATTTTTTTTAGATTCGGCACCAAATTCACAGGTTACCGGAACTCGACATTACCAAAAAAAAAAATTCTTTATTTTAATAATCTTCTTGGTATTTTTCTTTTAAATAAATTTACTAATAATTAGGGATTGATAAATGATTTGCCACTTCTATAAATTTATTTTTATTGAAAACTAGTTCAAATGTTATACATTTATCTTCAGTTCTAAAAACATACAAACATTCAAAAATCAGCATTTTAAAATACAGTTTGGAATTATTATACACATTAAATTATGTGTCATCAAAATACATATACTTATCTATATTAAATTAAATGTAATATAAATAGTACCAGCATGTATTTGATCTCTAGTCTTAATTAAATTCAAAATTCATAAATGTTTTATAATACTAATTTATATTATGTTTAATTTAATATGTATAAGTATATGTATTTTTACGACACATAATTTAATATGTATAATAATTCCAAACTGAATTTTAAATTGTTGATTTTTTTATTTTTGTGTGTTTTTAGAACTGAAGATGAATATAACATGAAGTATAACATTTGAAACTAGTTTCAATAAAAACAAAATTATAGAAGTGGCAAATAATTTATGAATCCCTAATTAGATTGATCCTTCTATACTAGCATTATTAGCATGTGTGCGTCAACTGAACATTTACTAACATATAAATATTGCATAACCGAACCTCTTTTGGTCCTCATTTCTTTGAATAGTTCATGTTCTACCATATTTATATATATAACTGAATATCATGGCCCACAAAATCACTTAGATTCTTACTTGGCTTCTATATTTATTAAAAATAACTCTACTTTTTATTTATTTATTCTTTTATTATAACTCATGTTCATAGCTTTTGCATTTTTTCAAAGATTTTCTACTCAATCAAGTTTTTCTACAATATCAAGAGCCATTCAATATCTATCATTATAATAATCACAACATATCATAAGGCTATTATTTTTTTAAGAAACCTTTTTTTATTATTTTTTTAATGTAATGCGAATAATAAAAATTCTTATAAATTTTCAAAGATATATAATTAATATTATTATTCGTTTTCAGATGAACGCAATCCAGTACCATGCATTGTTCGCTACAAAAAAGACTTGGGTCTTGGAACTGGGTCAACTATGTGGCAGTTTGAGCTCCCACAAGATACATTAAATCAGGGTAAAGACACTTTTAAATATTTCATTTTTGCTAATGGGTATATTGAAGTATTATAGTATATTCTATTTTAGCATTATTTGTTTTTTTTAATGTAATTTTTAACATAAGATTTCATTGTGTTGCAGAAAATAGCAAGATGATGTGCTTTAGATACTACAGCGGACTCTCATTTTCCTGTTTGGCCCAGTCTGAGCCTATGGACATCGAGTCAGCGTACAAGCAAACGCGAGATAAAACTAAGTTAAAAGACTTTAAAAAACGAGATCTGCCGCGCCATAGTGATATGGCTAGGCTGAGATCCAATTGTAGCTCTGAAAGTGAATCGGATCCGGAAACATCTTCCAAATACAGGAAGAAAGGTTGGAGATTGCTCAAAAAGAAATCATCCCTTCCTAACGGCTTTCTTCACCAAGAGCGGGAAGACTCCGATACCGATTCTTCTAGGACATCTTCCAAAGACCTGCCGACATGGAACTCTCATGAAGCTCAAAAGAATTTAGATGTAGAACAGAGTGAGTATTATCCGATTTGGGGACAGAAGACTGCTACGTCACCTTCGGTTTATGAAACAGTTTACCCAAGCGAAGAACCTCCACCACCGCTGCCACCTCGCACAATACCTCCTCGACATCGCCCTTTAGAGAGAACAAGAGCGATCGGCTTGAGGAGACCTCCAGAAATCCATAGGAAGAACAAACCTTCGGAGGGTCCGACACTCCCTCCTAGACCTAAGAAGATGACTAATCCCGAAGACAGTTTTGGTTTCGAAATTGTCGACACTGATGAGTTATCCAATGCTTCTAGTCTTCAGAGCATGGACAGGACCCAAGAGGATAGGCCTGGCGACTTGTCTTTGCTTCAGGATGGAGATTGTGCACCTCTTGCTACTCCTGAACATGACAACAGTCTAGTAGATACTAATTCGGAACCCATTTCTGATGCGAGGCATGAATCCCCTGTCCCCTCTACAAGTCAAGCTGCCAAAGAAACTATCGTTCCTTGTGAACTTGCAGGGAAATTGACCGTTCCCGAAACCATATCTAGATTATCTCCCATATCTCCTACTGACTCAGGGGTAGCAATGAATACATCTAATTCCTCAGAAGGAGCGACAGTGGTCACACATAGTTCGAGTTCTGATTCCTTAGTTTCCACTTGCGATGAGCCTCAGAACTTGATGACTACAATCAGGCCGCATAAGCCTTTGTCAAGACAAGTTAGTCATCCCCCGGAGGCAAGATTGAGGAGGATGGAGGTACCCCAGTGCCCACCGACTCCTACGCACCACGCTAGACCCCAAAGAGTTACCAGGACACAGGAGGAAGATGAAGTATTTCATACGAGTGAAGAGGATATTCAACCACCGGTCAGGCACATAACTTCAACTAGGCTACCGTCGATTCCAGAAAGGTCTATTAAGCATCAGAGGGTAGAAACGACTGATGATGAACCTCTACCTCCTTGTAAGTATTAAACATTTTAATATTTAACTCGATTAGACAGTAAGTTGAGAAAAAAATTAATTAAAAAATGGCTATTTCACTTAATAAATTTAGTGAGGACTATTTAAGTAAATATTAATTGTTAATTTTTGATATTTTTATTAATTTTCTGTAGATTGGGAAGCTAGAATTGACAGCCATGGAAGAATATTTTATATCGACCACATCAATAGAATGACGACCTGGCAAAGACCGAGCCACAGTTCTCTGTCGAGAGCTAGGGCATCAAACAATGATTTGCAGCGGCAGCAACTTGATAGGAGGTAGTTTAATGAGACTGTTTTAGATATATTATAAATATATATTTAGTATTACCAATTCTGGTTGATTCTTATTTAAGATTTTATGATAGTTCAGAGCTTTAGCCCCAATTAGTGTTCCTCTAAATTTAAACCATGTTTTGTTAGATAATAATTTTTAAAAATAAAAAATATAACTCTTCAGCCTCAGGGAAAGCTGGCCGAGCCAAATATTCTTTTTTTCAGGAGAGCTGGTTGGCCTAATTTATTTTTGTAATAACTGAGTGCTTATATTTAACCATTTATTCATTGCTAGCACAGAACAATTCAAATATACAGAACGAAATATGCTTTAGAAAACATTTAATATCTATACATACGCATATATTCTTAAAATAAATTAATTTCAAAACAAATTAAAATAATTACAAATAATCTGTTTGAATAAATATTAAATTATGTGAAAATAATACAAACCTTAAAATCCATTATTGAAATATGTATTTTGATCTTTCTGAGGATTAGATTTTTTTGTTTGGTTTTTGATATTATTTGTTTTGAATTGCTTACTGCCTCTGGCAAACAATTTACAAAGTGGACTGTACTGTGTTTGATGTGACCGTCTTTGGGATGTGACAATATTTACATTAAATTAAATCTGAAAAAAAAAAATTTAAATACAATTATACCTTATTAAAATCTTTTATTAATAAATTAAATATATTAGTTGATTTTTTGCAAATATTTTGCAAATATACTTCTGGTAAATTAATAAAAATAAGCAATTCCAAAAATGCGGTTATTCACATTTTCTAATTATACTTGGTAGTGACGATATCTTACCTTTATTTTTGCATTTAAATTTGCTCTCAATTACTCTTAATTTAAATTATATTTATTGAAGTTCTGAATATTTTTGAAAACTATAATTCTTTATTACTAGAGGAAAAGTATGCTTTCTTTGCATTACGCACTTTTGAATATACGCATAATAAAGATGCTCTACTGTTCATGGGAGTATGGACACCTTTAAACATTCAATTACTCAGTGAATAACTATAATTTTCACAGTAAATGTTATATCGAACCCTTTAGTTGCTCATTAGGCAATATTATTATTTAGAAAGAAACTAATAAAGTCACTTTTATAGCTTTTTATCTCAAGGATTAGTTGGGCCGAAAACTACAATATAAGTAAACCATAATTCTTTTACATCCTATAATGCCTCTATTCCTTTTTTTAGATATTTGTTAACATTAAAGAAACTTCTGAGCTCTCTGTTTATAATCAGATCCCATGCAACTTGCTTTATTTTGAATTTTTACATTCAGTAGCCCGTTGTAAGCCTCTCTCTATCGAAACTCATTCAGCCATTCTCGCATTACATCAAGAAAGACTATCAGTTTGTGACATAGGAAATAAATTAAGTTTTTGTGCTTTAACGGTGCATCTTATGTTACAGCGCTACAGAGTGCCCATACTTCCATGAGCGGTCGTTTATATTAATTAAATATTTATTAATTATATTTCAATCTCATGTTGTCGATTGAAAACCACTAATGCAACTATAAATAAATTTTAAATTCTTTGGACTGTCACATTTACATTATGTGGCCGGAATATAAGTCACATAATTGCTTTTTTAAACAAAACTTTTTAAGTCCAGTTTTCATATGACCGACTGATTTATTAGTTATTTAAAAGATATTAAGTATCATTCTAACATGTTAGCAATTTAAACACTTTTTTATTTTTAGGTACCAGTCAATTAGAAGAACTATCACATCACGTCAGCCCGAAGTCGAAGATACCCCTGACAACGGAACAACGACCCAATTGCCCAATCATGATATTTACCAATCACCTGCGATCAAATTTTTATCGAGACCAGACTTCTTCAGCCTTCTGCATACTAATCAGGTAAATGTTAGTTCTTTAATTTTATTTTATTGAAAATTTAGATTTTGATGTTAATATAAATCATTAGCTCTGACTTTATTTAGGTAAATAAGATTTGATTCTACTATTGGTTTTGTTTTCAAACTCATACTCAAATGTGAACATTTTAGTGTAAAAAATTATCATGTTCCTAGGTGAAAAGCCATAGTTAACTTAAATATTATTATGGGTTTTTTTTTAAGTGACTGAACTTGTCTTATTTTGTTATATATTTCATTTGTATTTATTCGTTTTTTATTATATTATTATTAGTTTATTTATTTATGTTGCTCTTCTTTATCTGTTTTATTATAAACGAATGAGAGGGCTTGTATTAAGAGCGGTTTTAATCACTGGAAAAAAAAAATACAAAACGTTATATTTATTTATTCCTTTTTTTTTTCAGTAAAAATTTTGAAAAAATATATTGCTGAATACAATAGCTGTACAAGCATAATTCTGTACCTCAGAGGTCTAGAATACTGTCAGTGATGTAAGCAGAGGGAGGGGAGAATTAAGGGGATATATCCTCCTCTCAAAATGGACGAAAAAAAAATTAATTTTCATACCCACTAACACAAGATTTGAATTTTGGATTTGGATTTTAATAATAGTTTTTTATTCAATTTTCATGCTTATCCTAAAGTCTAACTCCAAATTTGGTGATTATTGACATTTAGTTGATTATTTGTCCTCTTCTTATTACATTCATCTCCGACCAAAGAAAAAAAAAATTAAATCCCCTCCAAAAAAAAAAATTCTGCATACTCCTCTTCATACTATGCTACATTTCCCTTGCTCTACAGATGAGTAGGTTGATCAGATGTTTCCCTCTGAATGAAAGTGGAGTAAGTGATTTTTTAAAATTTTTTTGTAACTCTCCTTACAGTTGGTTTAGGACATAGTTATCTGTGTCACTGGATAAAGAAAAAAAAATTAAATACTAATGTGTAATATTATTAAATTGGTGAAAAATTGGCATAGTGAGGACACCTCCGATAGTTAGGATACCTCCGAGGTACAAAATTAAAAAAATGACAATACAGATTGAAATTGAATTTTGAATTGAAACGGTATTTTTAAGGTTATTAATCACCTTAAATATACAATAGCCTAATTAACAAAGGTAACAAATATTGTTTTTTTCTTCTCATCCCCCTCTCTTGTTCAAAATGAGAATAAAACTTTAACCTAATGAAGTTTGTGTAGCGATCTGGCTTCCAAGGGTATGAAGTTGATTACGTACAAGCTTTTATACACATTTGTTCTTTTGTAAACATTAAACATTAAAAAAAAAAGTCTTATCTTTTTATTCTATTTCCTTGTTTAAAATATTTCTTCTATCTCTCTTTTTTATTTTATCTTATGTTTAATTTTGTAAATTTTATAAATTCACATAATTAAATAACAAACAATTAAAAATTTTACTTTACCAGAATTATGTAGAATTTTGTAAATATTTACCTCTTGCATTGGTTTGCTTTAGAAGATAAATAATAAGATTATGTATATATTTGATTCCCTATTATAGTTTATTTTTTTTTTTTTGATCATCGACTGCTGGCCTGATGTAAATAAATTTAATAATTTTTAAATATTAAATATACTTTTATTATTCTGTTGTTCTACTGATCTTTTATTTTTATTTTATAAGCATGATTAATGTTGTGTAATATTAATGTAGTCTTCGTAAGTATTACATGTAAACGTGTAAAATTTCAAAATTTCTCCGACATGCAAATTATTCATTATTCATCTATTACGGCATACATTAACACCTTAGCTCCTGGGTATGTTTCAAATTTTATGTCGTAAAGATTATCTATGAAAATAGGAAGGTTCAAAGTATTAGGCCTGAGTTTATGCAAACAGCAAATAATCTGTTGTTATTTATAAAGTAATAAAGACTTTCTTAAAATACAATCCTTATCTTGCTTGTTTACTTTGGTATCTGTTGTTGTTTTGAGCGGGAAGGCAACGGAGGAAACGTAGTTCAGTTTTTACTATTTTAGTTTTTATTGGGAGACCATATCCCGCCATATCTTTAATATTAATTATTATGATGCAATGATTTAATACTATTTAATAATTCAAAATAATTTTTTCTACTAGTTTTTTCCCCATGGTCGCAATAGTGTTAACAATATAGTTAATATTATAATAATATAATAATAATTATAATTATATTATATTAATAATAATTATATTAATATTAATAGTTAACAATAGTGTTAATTCATATATTTCTCTTTGTATGTTTTTGGGAATACTATGTCTACCTCTTTAGCATATAGTTTAGTTTAAATGCTGAAGAAGGAGACATAGTATCACTGAAAGATCAGAGAGAAATATATTAATTAACACTAATTTGTTTTATTGTGATCTTGAGGCAAAACAGTAGAAGAAAGCTTATGTAATGGAAGGCCAAAAATTGAAACTAATTAATTCAAAATAATATAGTTGAGCAAATTATTTTAATAATGGTGTTAGTACAGGCATATGGTACTTTTATCTGGAAAGTTTTGGAAAAGTTCTGAAAAATTTGCTCATTTATGTTTTTTGGGGTGCTGGTTACAAATTTCAACTTTGTTACCTCAAATTTATCGTGGGAATAAAAAAAAAAAATTAATTTTGATATTCTGTCTCATAATTTCGATTCGCCCTTGTTTCAAAACAGAGTGACCAAAAAAAAAAAAAATCAGAATCAAATTGTAGGTAATTTATTCTTCTTTAATGTAGTATAAAATTAATATTAGAAGTTGTTCGAATAATACAGGGTTTTCAAGTTATAAGAAAAAAAGAAAATAATAATTTTGTTTTGCTTTTTTTTATATTTCCGAAAAAAATTTGCAGTGGCAAAGTTGAAATTTTAATCAGCACCCTAAAAAACACAAATGAGAATACTTTTCACCGAGACACCTAACTAGTCCGGAGTTGACTGGACTATGTTGAGATTACAACTTTTAATTAATAGTATCCAGTAGGAATGTCCGTATTTATTATTTTGTCCTTCTGTTTGATATTACATAAAATAATGGTGTCCGTTTTGATTTTTATTCTCACTAGAAACTCTCTTATTCACTATTGGTAAGTCTCATATTATTAACGTTAATATTACTTTTTACCAAGCAAACCTGTGACCTTTCTGGTCTATAGTTATGTAAGGAAATATAGAATAAATTTAAGATATAAATTATATTTTTTTCTTATAAATTTGTTTATTTTCTTTTTATCAGGATGGATTAGCACTTTACAATCGCAATGGGTCTTTGAAGCACATGATATCGAAAATTCGGAGGGACATGAGCGCGTTTGAGCGATACCAGCACAACAGAGATCTTGTCGCTTTTATCAACTTCTTCGCTGATCCTTTAAAAGAACTTCCCAGGGGATGGGAAACGAAATTTGATAGGAACGGCAAGGTACGTCAGCTGATATTTTTCTTTTTAATTTTCTAATAATTATTTTATTATTTAAAGGGAGAAGTTGGTCGGGGGGTGCGGTCAAAGAATTACACTACCATAAGCGAACTTATATATTTTGTGCCGACGTTTCGGCCTAAGTTTTAGGCCGAAACGTCGGCACAAAATATATAAGTTCGCTTATGGTAGTGTAATTCTTTGACCGCACCCCCTGACCAACTTCTCCCTTTAAATATAAATATACGGTCAACAATAACTTCCTCCATTATTTAATTATTGGTATTGACATGTGTATTTCAAATCGTAAAAATTGGTTTCCTAGACAGGAATTGTCTCTGAAATTACTCATTATATTGGAGCTGCTATTAATATGCAAATAAATTGTAATATATAAAACATTTTTAAAAAGCTTTAACTAAGTTAAACTATTTTTTATCATTCCACAAATTTAAGGATATAATTTTAAGGTTCTAAAAACAAAAGCTAGGGTCACAGAAAACACCATAAATAACTCACCAGTCAATATTTTGCCAATAGAGGCTTCATCAGAACAAAAAAACAGGTCTTTTTTCTGCATTTAAGCGATTTTTTTTATTGATTTTGTCTTGATGAAAACTGAATTGGCCAAATATCGACTGGTTAGTTGTTTGCTGGTTTTTCAAAGACTTAAACCTTTGTGTTTGGAATTATTCAAATTATATCTTTCCGATTAATTTATGCCTCTTTTGGAGTTTTTGCTCTGTTACATTAATCCAAAAATTTAGTTTTCTAAAAAAAAATACGAATTTTTTATTTGAATAAAATTGTGCAATATTTGTTTGAAATTAGTCAGTTAGGAAGTAGTTTTAACTATGAATAATATGCCTTTTTGTACGTAATAAGTCACAAATGTAAATTTAAACTGTATTCAAATGAAGAATGGAGAAACTCGTTTGTTATCTTATCTTTGTATGAGTAAGTCTGTCATTAAATGTTAGGTGCCTTCCTTCTGCTCTCAGTTGAGCTAGCGAGTTCCTTTCATATGTTTGCTTGTGAGATCTATAGATGTCTCTCTTCAAATATTTTTCATTTTTTAACTCTCCTCACTCAACTAATGTACCGCCATTGCAAACTTTTGGAGTGCAGCAGTTCTTTGTCGATCATACGAACAAGAGAACGACGTTCATGGACCCGCGCGTACCGTCGGAGATTCCGTTTCTTAACCCGCATAAGCTGGGGGCTTGGCAGCTGAGACGGAGGAGCAGGTCTGCCGGGGAGCAAGATCTCGCTTTTGCTAATGTAAGGAATTGCTTTCTTCGATCCCTCTGTGTTTGTTCTTTTGTTCTGTGTTTGTTGTTTTGTTTAATTTTGGAAATTTATACATTTTATTTCTTTTTGTATTTGAGCATGTCTGATGTCTTGCATATTTTTTTTTTGTTTAATTTTTATAAATAGGTTTTTTGTTTAGTTTAGTTTGTGCATTTTGTTTGAATGAATTTTTATTTGTTGCCTTTCATTCTATTTTATTTATTTTCAATATTTCATGATTGTCATTATTCTGACTTTTTTTTTTTTATTTGTCTTATTTTGATTTGCTGAACTTTTTTGAAATTATTTTGAAGATAATGCTTATTTTTCGTTGTTTAATTTTATTATTTTATACGTTTATTTTAGTGTTCATAATAAAACTTAAAATACAGTTACAACTGAATGAATATTTGAACCTGATAACTTTAATATTTCACGTGAGCAGTTTGATATTCTGAAGTGTTAATTATTATCGGGATTTCTTACATGATCTTTCCAATATGATTTTCGAGTTTTAAATGAATTTCCTTTATTAATGTAAACTTGGATAGGGCTAAAAAGTTTTGAACTGTTCTGATGAAAACTTAGAGTTATCTGTTTGTTATCTAACCCGAGTGAATTGCTCATTGTGAATATTTCATAATTTTGTTGCTTGAAATTTTCTTTTTTAAATATTTTGTTTCTTAAAATATTTCTATGTTGATTAAAAGTTTGTGTTGATTTAAATATTTATGTAAACCATTTTTTATATGTACTTAATCTTATCATGGCCTACTTTCATGAAGAAGAAACAAACAAATTTTATTAGTGATTTTTTTTTTTGACAACAGTTTGGTATGATTATAGATATATTTGTCTGTTTCTTAATTATTATATTTTTTCCTTTGCTGTTGGATTCATTTATTTTAAATCTTGTTTCCAATTTGTCGTTAAGGAACAAAGTAAATACATTTTTATTGCTTAATTTAGTTCAGTTATTTAAAATTGTACTTTTTTCATTTTTTCAAAGATTGCATTTCAATACAACGAAAAAAAAAATACGAAGATATTACAAAAATTGTAGCAATAAATTTGGTCTAAGGCTAGATCCGCAGATAAAAATTAACACTTTCATTTACTGAGGGATTTATTATTGATAACTATATTAAGATTAATTAAAATTGATATTTGTATTAATAAATATCAATTAATCATCATTATTTAGAAAAATATATATTTAATTTTTTTTTATGTAATAACTATGAAATTGAATCAAATGAGCAGGTTCCGCGAATCAAGTGTTAATTTTTTTTTTAAGTAATTCTTATATTTTATTATATTATATTATTATTATGTAATTTCAATTTTTATTTGTGCTTTAGTTCATGAAACAATGTATTTAGTAGTAGTATTACATGAAATTTAAATTTTTCAGGTTAAGATTATTTAAACATCTTACTTTTATTAACAATTCTTACTATGAAGTTTTTAAATTTCCTCTTCATGAAGCCTATAAGTTTGAAAGTAAATAAACTCTTGAAAGGCATTTTCTTTCATGCATTTTAAAACGTTCAGTTTTTTAGAAAATGGTTCAAGATTTCAAAAAGTCATTGATCCTTCTGATAGGTACTGGAAAGCTTAAATTTTTAATAATTTAAATTTTAGCCTTAGAGATGTTATTTCACCAATCTTGAAATTGATAACTATTAATTGTGCTGGTGAATTGATATAAACAAATTTTAATTAATAATTTATAATTAATGTACTGATTAATAAATTTTTATTGTATTTATCTTCCTTTAAAATATATATATATATATATTTTGTTAGTATCATCCCAAAAATTGATATTTTATATTATAAAACCAGATAATGTTTGACTTTTTTATTATTAATTTTAATTTTTTATTCATCGATGGCTGAGATCTGATACCTTGTAACTACCAAAAAAAATTACATTTCATGTTTTGATGTTATGATTAATGTCATGAAACTACACTCCATGAACTGGTGAGACCTCATATATGTAGACGAGGCTAATAAATGCGTAAAATACAATGCTATGACATCTATTATCTGACGAGTAAACAATTTTTCTGGTGATAACTCTTATTAGTACTAACAGAGAAAGTCAAAACATCTGCAAAACATTATTGTATTTTGGCAGATCTCTTTCGAGTTATAAAAAATATACATAAACTTGGACGATTTTTTATTGTGTTTTAAAACTGTTGTGTTCTTGTCCCTAATGTAAAGTAGTCGTTTTTCAAAAACGAAGTATCATTTATCAGCCATAGACATTATTAAAAAATATATATATATATATATATACTTATATTAAAAAGTAGATTATGATGCTCCTTATGTTTATTATTTTATTAATTGTCGTCTCTATGAAAATAATGTATTATTGGTTGTATTATTTTAGGCGCCCATACCTCCTCCTCGACCTGGACCTTCTGGGTTATCTTCGAGAGTACAAGAAGTTCCTACGGCCTACAATGACAAAGTAAGAACATTTTTTAAGTTATGATATATGTAAAACTTTTCATACATTTAATTTAAAATTTACCAATTAATAATAAATTATGTTATTCCTTTGTGTTTCTATGTTTTATATTTTTAATATTATATTAAGGTAAATATACTTTGATCCACTTTTTTTTCTTTTGGTTTTCAAAAGCTAAGAAAAATTTTTATTTATCATTTTTTCCTTTTGGTTTATTATTGCCAATATTGAACCTTTGAAAAAATAAAAAATTAACCCCCTCAAAATTTGAGATTTTACTTATAAAAATTTCTATGACTGGAAGGCTTTTTTTGATTAACTATTATTAAAAATTGTGAACATTTATTTCAGGCTTCTTCCATTGCAATGAACATAATATTCCCCTAAACCATTCTAGTATCCAATGTTTCAGGGTATTGCCCCATCTTCAAGAATATAAAAAATTAACTCCTATTTTGTCTATACTTAATCCTTAACAAAATCCTTTTGTCTTGTTATAAAGCCATTTAGATTTTTTTTTTACGTTCAATATATTAAAATTAAAATTAATAGGAGCATATATACATTGACCTTAAACCTTCTAAAAAAGCATTTTACAATCAATAAATTAAAATTAATATGAGCATATATATGTATTATTGCAATGCTATATTGACCTTAAACCTTCAAGAAAGTTTAAGGTCAATGTAACAGTGCAGTATGCATATTTATGCTCCTATTAATTTTAATTTATTGATTGTAAAAAAAAATTTAAATATCCTTTATAACGAGACGGAATAACATTGTTATGGATTATATATAAACAATAAAGCAGTTAATTTGTTATATCCATGAAGATGGGGCAATTCCAGAATGGTGTAGAGGAATGTTATGTGTATCTTATTGGAAGAAGTCTAAAATAAATGTTCACAATTTTTAATTATAGTTGAGATTTTATCTTTCAAGATGCATATAATCCAAAAATCGAATATAAAAAATCTATCTGAGTCTTCATTGCGGCTTTTCTCCGTGACTAGTGGCCTGATTTTTTAAAATTTGGCACCTAAGTCTCTAGTCACTCAAGGATGATTCTCGGAACTCGACATTACCATCAGCTATTTTATTTCAAAATGGTGGTCGATTAGAGGTTTCATAGGTTAAAAAAAATTCAATTCAAATAATTTTTTTTTTTTTTTTTTTGGTATATAATTATTTGGAAATAATAAATCATAGTGCAATTATTTACAGAGTTTTTCCGGTTTGTTTTTAAAAGCTTAAATTTTTATATTGCCTATTTCAAATTTTTTTCTTTAATAATGGAATAAAATTCATTATTATATGCTAATGCTGTAAAATAATTAATTACAAATGAATCTTTAATTATTATTGTAATCTAAATGTCTTGATGATTGGGAAAAATACCCCGAAACGTCTAAATATGTGATGTGAGAATCAATAAATGAAAATTTATATAGGAGGAAGATATATTATTCACAATATACCTAATAATATTCATTAATTTCATTTCATTGTCCTAAAATTTGACTCATCGCCATCATTAATTACTGCGTAGTTAAAATTGCTGAGAATTTTTCTTATCTGTCATTAGTATGTCCTCATTTAATGACACAATTTACTCGTTACATATTTTTGAGTCAGCTGTTTATTTTAACTGGCAATGAATACGAATCATACTATTACATCAGTTTACTTAACTTGTTCATTGTTCTATTTTTGAAGGGAAGGTGTAACTTTCTTTCAGAAGTACTTTTAAAATATTTTTTCGGCATACAACTAAAACTGACCAAGCCTAATTGTTAATATATAATATTAAAAATAAATTAATTTTAGTAATTATTATTAAATTAATAATTATTAATTATTTAAATAATTATATTATATTTTAATAAGTGCTGAGGGTTTGTTTTTTATTTTTAGTGTTTTATTTTGTTTTTATTTTATATTATTATATTTGTATCTTCAATATTTATACTTGAATATATTGTAGATCTGAACTCCATTGTACCTCCTCTGAGAGGGACTTTTGTCATGAAAATAATGTCAATAAAGCTAAACTATGTATTACATTATATTATAATATTAGTAATAATGCAACATTATGGTTTAGTACCTAATCGCAATTATTTTGTTGTTAGTTTTGCAATACATTTTTATGTTTATTAATATAAAACTTTAAAATTAATGATTTTATCAGTTTTAGTTGTTTGCCGACGATTTGTTCATTTATTCATTTTTCTTCAATTGTTGATTAATTTAAATGATTATTACCTGTTTATATCATAATATGCAATTAAAGGCAAAAATGTTGGTAACGATTTATGATATGATTTCTAATCGAACAATAATTAATATTTTCATGGTCTCTCAAAACTCTAATCAGTCAACATTTTGCTTATCCATGCATCATCAAGACTGGAAAACATAGGATCACATAAATACATATCAGAGATAGGAGTAAAAATTCAGTATATCATCATTACCGCCGTATGATCAAAAATCATTTATGTGATTTTGATTTTATTAGAAACAAGATTTTATCTCCTATTTGCTGGTGAAAAGCACTCTTGCATTAAAAAAATCGTTACATGATTCAAATTGATCAAAAAGAATTCTCCTACATATTGGTGTCTATCCGATGCACAACAGTTACCGCTAGAAATCACCCATGTGAACTTCCAAAACAGTCTTCACTTAGGAGATTTCACGGAGGCAGTGATGATATATTGATGTATATTTATAATGTATATGTTGAACTGTTTTGCAGATGTAGCTTATATAAGTAGTATTGATTAGTCTTTTATTGATCTGTATTTGTTTGGTCATATGTTTTTTAGTTCTGATGATGCCTGTATTGGCAAAACATTGATCGGTTAGTTATTTACTGCGTTTTAAGAAACTCAAGTCTTTATGTCGGAATCTTCCTGTATAGTCCTGTTTGTAGTTTTTGTTTCGCTTTTATGTTTTTCCTCTTGTTACTTAATTTCCACCGTCTTATTATATTAACAAGTGCTGATAGTTTTACTTGATTCCATGGTATACTAGAAAGGAATGGTATACTAGAAAGGAATGTTGTACTAGAAAGCCAAATATTTCGGGTTTATATTTAAGGTAGAAGTTAGTTGGGGGGGAGAGGGGGGTGCGGTCAAAGATTAATACATTAATAAGTAAGAGTTATTTAGTAATTAAGTAAGACTTATTTCAATTACTAGTGTTCATATAAGTAAGACTTATTTCAATTACTAGTGTTCATATGTTTTATCATATCATGTATTCTGTACTCCATTGCTTCATGCAATTCATAATCTTTCCTTCGCTCTTTTCACTTAACTTTGTTTTTTCATTTTTTACAATATATAGTGTCATCTTTTTATTTTTATACTTCATATATTTTTATCTTGCTTGTAATTTCTGTTTTTATCATTTTTTACTGCTACTGGCACTGTCTCGGTCACTTTCAATGCTGTTATTTTGTTTTTTTCTTTTAGCCCTGATAATGGCCTAAAACGTTGGCACAAATAAAATAATTTTTACTTATTAATGTGTTAATCTTTGAACGCACCCTCCCCCCCCAACCAACTTCTACCATAAGTATATCTACGGTCGACCAAATTCTCTCCAATCTCTGGTTTACTCTTCTCTCGTGCAATAATATATTGTTTTAAATTTTGTTACAGGTTGTTGCATTCTTACGTCAGCCAAATATAATGGATATATTAAGAGAAAGACATGCTGCAGTTTCATCCAGCCAAGCTCTGCGGGATAAAGTGAACGCAGTGAGAGTAGAGGGAGCTTCGGCTCTTCAGGCCCTTTCGCACGACATCGAGCTCACAATCCTTCTAAGGTAGGACTGACATTGCTTTATTTTCTAACCCATTTATTACAAAACAGGATCATAGCGTAAATATTTACCAATCTTTTATGATCATGGAATGGAGTGTTTTATTATTTTAATATAGTGACCTAATATTTAATGAAACAGTAAAGTTTTTATTTCATAACTAATGCACACGATCACAGTGTAGAGATTTTCCGCATGATATATAACAAAGTCCAAGTCGGTTAATAAGGAGACAAATCTGGAATAGTTAAGTTCAAGATACATAATAAAAACTAGTTGAAAAAGAGATCCTTTCTGGTTTATGCATTATAGTCTTAGGAATTATACTTACATTAGAGCAAGATCATTAAATATTCTAGCAGAGTAATTACTATGGTTTACTAATCCATATATAATTTTGGCTTGTGTTTTTTCAATAACGATCCTTTGATTAAAAAAATAAAATTTAATCACCTCTCAAAAATTTGAAGTTTTACATTTCAAGATACATAGAATACATCATTTGAATTTTAAAAATCCGTCTGTGGCTTTTTTCCGAGACTACTGGGCCGATTTTTTCAGATTTCGCTCCAGTCACAGGCCAAACGCTCCAGTCAGGGCGATCCTCGGAACTCGACATTACCATTCAGCTTTTTATTTCATATACTCATATCTTAGCCATTTATAAAAATATAGACAAAAATATAAATTGTTTTAGAATAATTATATCAAAGCATAAAAAAGAAAAAAAAATATTGTTTTTTAGTCTTGTTATAATGACTGCCAAACACTTTTAATGTTATTAATAATTAATAATTCCATTTAATAATCAATTTTTTAAATTAATAATAAACCATGGTGTAATAATTTGCAGCGTTTTTTTTATTGTCATGTGAAACTTATTAAAAAAGTGGGAACACAATAAATGGTAAATACTATATAGTCATAGTAATAGTGAAATGTAGTATATTAATAGTAAAATAATAATTAACATACATCAAACAGTATATGTTTATTATGTTTTTTATTTTTACTGTACTTCTAATCATCTTCTACTAGTGTTTTTATTAATGGCTCTATGGAATTTAATAGGATGGTTATAATATTAAGAATAAGTTTAATAGGATTATATTTTATAACTATGAATGTAATATGAGTTATTTACTCATCCGAAATTCGTTCTTTGTGCTTGTATTTACTTTTTTTTTCTCTTTATGTTGTATCCTTTTGGGAGGATTATGCATTTGGTTAATTTTATACATTCAATGCAATTTGTATAATGATAATGCAATTCTTGCATGGCAGGATGATGACTTAAATGTTCTGGTTATTACTGATATCATTTTATTATATAAAAGTAAAAGTAATTATTTCATTTTAGTTGAATTTTCTCTAAAAATATCTCTAGGTATATGCTGAGATATTGTTGATAATTTTTTTTTGTTTTGTTTTTTTCATTAAACATATCCAACACTGTAAGTACCTCTTATGGCCACCATCATTGTTTTGAAGTGTGTTAAAAACGTACGTTGATGAGGGTGAAAGTAAATTATTGGCTACAAGCATTTGGACAATTAAAATAATGCTCCTGAGGGTACCAGCATCATCAGGTTCTTGTCCTTGATGTTATTTAATTGTTAATTAAATAACCTATTAAGGGCAATAGGTTCTTTATTTTAATAAAACTATTCTAAATGTTTAATTAAGAGTATTGTGTAGTGCCCTTTTATAATTGTTTTTCATTTCTATTTGATTTATCTTTAATAATATTTTTTATTAAAGGAGATTTGTAGACGACTGGTGGTATCGGCATCAAACCTTCCGGTTTTCTAAGCATTTTATTATTATTATCTTGAAAAAATTTAAATAATTAAATATTACTTTACTCGTTACCTTTAATTAAAAAAATCAATTATTTAGTGAGTTAATTAAAAACAAAATAGAAGTATCTAACTGAATGGAATTAATGTAAATAAATAAATTTTATTTAGTCCCATTATTATTATATATATTTTGAAAAATAAGCATGTAATAATAATATATAAAATAATGATTATAATTGTTGCAGTAATACAACCATAACAAACCATAAAATGTAATGAGATTTTGAATATATTTTTAGATTAAACATCTTGAAAACGGTCAAAGAGCCTGAAACGTTGCTGGTGCATAAAAGTAAATGAATTAAAAAGATTATTCTAAAAGGGTTATTAAATGAAGTTCTGACAAGATAAAACTATAGAATACAATTATTTTTCTTTATTATGCCTTTTTCTTATAGGCCATTCAGCACTGTGATCATAACGGAATATAGTTATTTGAATATAAAAATAGTAGTTATTTTAGTACAAAAATAATGGTTTAAATGTCATTGACCATTGAAAATCATAAAGATTGCATCCTGTTTAAATTAATTAGAGTATCTTAATATTTTGTTGCTCTCATTAGAAAATACCATATGTACCATCAAATATCCTATTTGATCTTTATATTTTGGCTTTTATATTTTTTATTTAAATTAATTAATTATGTCAATTTTTTAATTTTCGGAGAAGTATATTTTGGTTCATTTTCAATAAGTCTTATTTCAAATTAATTTAGACACTAAAAAATATAATAGGAAAAATATAATAACCTAGAATATTTTCTTGTTATGACGATATATTGTTGAATAAAAATTTATTCTTGAAAAAAATTATTTTGAAATTACTTATTCGTTATTCAAATGAGAGGAAGAGAAATGATTTATCTCCAAGCATTCCTGGCCAAATTTGGTTGCTCTATTCACAGCATACTTATCAGTCTATTATACTGGTACTGGTACTAGTAATAGTGGGGTAAACAAGTCCGGGAAGTTGGCATATTGGTCCTTTTTGCCTGGAACCCAAGATAACCAATGAAAACCTATTTTTCACCTGTACCTAATCTTCTGGTTTTCCTGATGAAATCCAAAAGTGACTTCCATCCAATGGGGCAAGCTTAGTGATGCAAATCGATCATAATCTGCTATATTGTGTCGTGTGGTTACCGGTGCGTTTGGTCTCCGGTGTGTTTGGTCACCGGTGCGTTTATGCTCTAGCCATCACTCTACAAATGTTTAGTTTGGTCTTTTATGTCTGTAGTTTTTGTTTCTTGGTAAAGAGTACCAACTCGGTCTTTAACGGATTTACTGATAATTAAATTTCAGAGCACAGCACCTGAACGACATCAGATGCGACCCCTGCATCCATTCAAATATTGTTTTAATGAACTTATGTATAATGAGGATCTCACCATCACCCTCAAATACTTGATTGTAGATCCCAGAGTCTTTAAGTCTTTTTAATAGGTTGTTCATTACTAGGCACCATTGGCAATGGAGAGATGCGACTCCCTTGGGACATCCCGTTATTTTAGTCTATTGTAAGAAATAATATACATTTTCTTTTTCCTTTTTCTTTTAACTATTTATCACAATACATTATTATTATTATAACTAAATTATATTAAAAACTTTTTATTTTTCGTTCATTTTAATCTCTCTATTAGATTCTCATTCATTAAATATTACTCTTTTCCAATCAATCCTTTACAATTTCTTAACAAAATAAAATTTTTAAATGGAATAAAATACTTGAAGTGTTGCATTGCTCAAGTAAAAAAATAGTTTGAGTAATAATGGCTAGGCTGGTTTTTATTATTAATATTTTGAGCTACAGTGATAATGTTTTTATTCAATTTAAAATAAAGAAAATTGTAGTGATATTTATTCAAATTATCAAAATAAATATTTTGTTTTGAATAAACAGTTTTCTTAAGGAAATTAGGAAAGTATTTTATAATTATAGAATTTCATTTATTATGATTCTACTATACTATTTTGCTTATGAATCCATTTTCACATAAAACCTATTTTTTTATTATTTTATTTCTAATAAAATTGTTTACATGGTCATCTTCAATCAATTTGCCTTGAGATCAATTAAAAACTCAGTAGTTTTTACCTCTGTTTTGATCACGTCTCATTAAAGTAGTTGTTAAGTGACACACCCAACATTTTGGGATATTGTTTCGATGCTGAAGAGGGGACAAAGCATCCCCGAAACGTCTAAGAAATAAATACTAAAAAAATTACTGGCATCAAGTTTTTAATTGACATCAAGGCAAATTGATTTAAGAGAACCATACAATATGGACGGTCAAACATTGAAAAAATAATAAATGAAAAAAATTTGTTTTTACATAAAATAAAAAATTGAAAAAAAATCTCAAATTTAAAAATTTAAATTCTGACATTAAGACCTAATTCTTACTTTATATATATATATAAATGATACTATAAACTAGAAAAAAAAATAAGGGAACAATTACATTATACTGTAAATTAAAATAGTTTTTGACTGATGTAATAACATGAGAAAATCGCTGAAAATTATTACAAAATGGTTTATTATATAAATATAAATAAATAAAAAAAAATTGAAAAATTATTTAGATTGAATTTCTTTTTTGTTGTTATTCTTGAAAAAAATTATTTTGAAATTGCTTATTCGTTTAGACTTTATATTTTCCCTTTATCTTCATATATAGCTGAGATTTGTACGCATGAAACCTCTAATCGTTCTCCATTTCGGAGGAAAACGGTTGATGGTAATGTCGAGTTCCGAGGATCATCCTAGTCGTCTCGGAGAAAAAAGCCACGGACTGTGAACGGACGAGTTTTGAGGGTGGTAATTTTTTTCTTTTTTTTTTCTTGATCGATTTCTGAGATTTATTATTGGAAATTATATTATTAATTTGATAAAAAACGAAGGAAACTATTACATTATAATATATATATATATGATATATATTTTATATATTTATATAGTATGAAAGTAATTATTTTTACTTGTTATCCGAGTTAAAATTTGCCCAAAGATATATAAGACTAATGTTACTATATAAATATAAGGCATATGAGTATTTCAGTATATAAATAAAGAAATAAATATATAAAAGTAAATAGAGGTAAAGAAGTTAGGCCCCGGACCTTGACTGAGCCAAAGTACGTTAGAAGTGAAATTGGCGATACACCTGCTGGTGTTATGGGGGTCGCTTCCTGACACCTGTGTTCTTTATAAAGCCTTCCTCTAGAAACCTTTCTTATTTAACGGCATCTTTTTATTTTTTTTAATTTCATTCTTAGCATCCATTATTACTATTTAAACGATATATTTAGTTTAAAATATAGGTCAGGTATATTATACTAGCTCAAGGACGGATCAAGGATTTTCTTCTGAAGATAGTGTAACTATAGTTTAAAATATAGACTATTTTTTTTTTTATATCATACTTTATCAGATAAAATAATTAAATAAATTCATATATGGATATGAATTAATTTGATTATAGATATCTTAAAAGATTCAATTTCGTAAATGAAAGTTAAGTTTCCTTCAGTATTAGACTATATTTTTGCCGTAGATCCGTCTGGTATACGTTATTGGTTTATAAATAAAAATTACAATATATATAAGGATGCATCTAGTAAATTAATATAACTAAGGAATTACAAAAATGCGATTTTTTAAATTCGTTAGTTCAACGTATTTTGGCGGCGAAGTGGTTACAACAGTGGTTGAAAGACGGAAAATTTTTTTTTTTCAAAGTTTTGGAAAACTCATTCTGTTTTCACTATTGATAAATAGAATTGTTATCAACTAATTTAATCGGAAATATTTCAGTTATTACACTTGTAACAAGTCTTCATAGCCAAGCAAGGAATAATGCTTGATTTTAAGAAAAAAATTGTCGACATCTTTATTATTATTATAGCCACTTACATTTTTTTTTAAGTTAACCTTTGTATTATATTATACTTATCATTTTGGCTTTAGGAAATAATTATTTGTTGAAAAAAAAAAATGTTTAGATCAATAAATCTAAAGCAAAAGGCCATTCGGTCAGAAAGTATTTTATTTTATTTTACATTATTTCGACGTTTCGGCCAACTTGTGCCATTCTCAAGTCATGTAAAACTTACTTCACTTTATTGTTATATGAAAAAACAAAATTCAATATTTTATTCATTTCATCCATTTTTGTTTTACTTTTTCCATATTGAGTGATTGTATCCATCTTGTGTGTAATTTAATGGATCTAATGCATCAATGGATTAATTTTTCTTCTTATCCAATATTCTACAAATATCACTCTCCTTTCTCTTTCGTACTTAATGCCGGAATTGGATAGCGGCGCTAAAACAAAAGTGTGACGCCTTAATTAACCTAATGAATATATATCCAGAGGTACTGTGTTATCTTCAACGAAATGAGGTGTTGAACCAGTTTGCTATGTAACAAGGTCATACTCCTCGCTGATCAGAAGAAACTGCACACGAGAAAGTGAATGTACCTGGGAATACGGGCTCTCGACAAAGGAATCGGCTTTAGTCTGTTCATTGTTACTTCAACTTTCGCGACAGTTGGAAACCTTTTTTAAATGAGTTATGACTCATTAAGTCGAGACGCGAAAGACCTTTTTCATTTATTTACATGTGTTCGCTTTATTTAACGATATCAAATAATACGCGAGGTTACTCGTATTAATGTTAAGGAGCTCACTGACGATCACCCCGATCGCTCCACGCCCAATGGAACGTGGAATGACCTTGTAAGATTCAGTGTGGATTTTTTGGAGTGATGCGGAGCGGCTGAAATTCCATTCAATCCTAAACTCTGTCACGCCATGCCCAAATACCATGATTGCAGAAAACTAATGGAGTGGAACGATAGACCGTAAACATTTTAAGCTGTTTTTTATAATAATAATAAAAATTGTTGTTTAGTAAATACAGTATAATTAAAATTTACAATATAGATTGTATAAAATATATTACAAAAATATTGATATGAATAAGTTAAAATTTTATTTATTTTTACTATTAATTAAGTTAAAAATATAAATATTAATTTACAGAAAATAAACATTTTTACTTTAATTATTATGAAATACGTGTTTATGTGAGCATGAATCACTAACTGTCGGTAAAAAATAGAACTTCGGATTTGAGTGATAGTCACTGGAGCTCTTGAAATAATCTTAATTCCAAACATTCCAGCGACTTCACTCCATTGTTCCATTTGGAGTGATTTTTAGTGGCTGTTTTTAGAATGGAAGGTGTATTTTTTTTAATTTTTGTTCTCTTTATTTATTTATATATATATATATAGTTTTGCGATTTCAAACTATATGCATATTATATGCATTACATTTTTCGAAATGCTCTACTTAAGTAGAGAAATGAGAAAAACTATTTAAAAAAATATAATTATAATTATAATATTATAAATATAATATATTTATTTATTATATAATTATAATAATTATAATAAACTATTTTAAAATATAATGTAATGTAAATATAATTGAGGTGATAGCATTACGGCCATTGAAATGGGCGTTTTAAATTAACAGGATGGATAACGAAAAATCAATTAAATGGTAATAAGTGCTAAATCAGCGGGTAACAGTAATAGGACTCAACGATAATGGTCATAGGGTCATAGCTCCCGAAGAATTTGGGTTATAATGGAGTTTGTGGAGTTTGGGGAATTTAGTCTTGTATCCTTTATAATTATAATATATATATATATATATATATATATATATATATATATATATATATATATATATATATATATATTGTGATCGCAAAATCCGAAAAGTAGTCGGTCGATTATAGTGCGGTTTTCATTATCGAATAGAGAATTTCCTCAGGAAGGTTTATATGCATTAAATTTGTCGAAATATTCTCCTCAAGGAGAGAAGTGGGAAAAAGATATTTTAAAAAATATTTAATTTTGTAATCGTTGTCATGGTAACTTGATAAATGTGGAAGTAAGTTAACTACAAAACATTTTAATTATTGTGTGGAAGCGTCATTTGTTAATAAAATCAAAGATTAAGCGGGGAAAATGTGTATAAATGTGAAGCTTTATTGCCGTTTTGACAAATCACTACTATATATTATTACGGTAGTATAGATTCCTTTTCCGGCTCTCAGGAGCGATGGATTTTGACGGGTGAGGTATCAAAAGAAATAGAATTTCACGGAGAAGTGACGAATCCTGATTTTGTTTCTTTAAATTCTTACTAGGGCTTAAATAAAAGTGATGAAAAAACTGGAAGGTTTCACAAATTTGACGACTGAGAGTCAACGGATCGAGACGGGATAAGTTGGGTTTTACAGATTTTTACGCGGGCATCAAAATCATGTATGATTCGGATCATACTGGTCCAGCGTTTTAAAGCTTAAAAACCTACCGTTTTTGAGATAATGCACGATATAAGTCCGCACGGGTCTCATGCCATCTGCGTACGTGCCGTTGTCATGGCAACTTTATATCAATTTGAGTCTGTTTACAAAAACTTTTAATGAGTGGGAAATTATATATTGTTTCTCATGTCCAACACTAAAGGGCACTGCTAAATATGAATACTACAATGTTATAGCTGGATCTAATTGCCTAACTGCTAAATTGAAGAATGTTTTCCAGTGGGGTAAGCTAATTTCTTATTAAGTATGAACTGGAACTTCAACATTGTCATTACAAACTATGTAGCTTCACGAAATCTGTATGTTAAATAAACTTTTTTGGTAATATTATATTGTTTATACGAATAAATATGTTTCCCTAATATCGCTTATACTTGAAATTAGGGATTAGAAGATATCTATTGCGAGAGTTCTCGCTCGGGTATACTAGTCACTACTATATATTATTACGGTAGTATAGATCCCTTTTCCGGCTCTCAGAAGCGATGGATTTTGACGAATGAGGTATCAAAAGAAAAGGAATTTCAAGGAGAAGTGACGAATCTTGATTTCGTTTCTTAAAATCTTACAAGGGCTTAAATAAAAGTGATGAAAAAACTGGAAGGTTTCAAAACTTTGATGACTGAGAGTCGGCGGATCGAGACGGGTTAAGTTGGGTTTTAAAGATTTTGACGCGGGCATCAAGACCATATACGCTCCTACGGAGCGTATTGGTCCAGCGTTTTAAAGCTTAAAAACCTACCGTTTCCGAGATAACGCACGATATAGGTCCGCACGGGCCTCATGCCATCTTGCGTACGTGCCGTTGTCATGGCAACTGTAAACATGTAAAAACAACTTGGGTCTGTATACAAACACTTAATAAGTTTTAAACTATTCTGTTAAATGGTTGTTTTTAGGTTTCTATGAATGATTGAGGAGATTATATATTCTTTCCCGTGTCTAACCGTAAAACACTGTTAAATATGAATACTATACATAGGAAATGGTATAGCTGAGTCTTATTGCTTAGCTTACTTATTAAGTAAACTGTTACTTCAACATGATCATTATAAACTATGCTGCTTTACCAAATGTGATTGTTTAATAAACTTTCATGCTAATATTATATTGTTTCTAACATTATACGAAGAAATATGCTCCTCCAATATACCTAGCTTATACTTCGATTTCATTTGGGAGAAGACAGATGTCTAATGCGAGAGTTCTCGCTCGGGTATACTAGTTTATTAGAATTGTGATCGTGGTTCTGTAAAACGTCTAAATGAAATGAAACGAATTCTAAACAATGCAGTCGGATGAATTGGATGATGTGTTTCCTCGGTAAATCTGTGTTTTGTATAATATTTTTATTCACTTTCCAATTCATTTTATATAGCAATAAGTATGATGATGAAATGCTCAATTTATAATTAATGTGTTAAAAATAAAATAAAAGTCAAAGTTAAACTCAATTTTTTTTTTTTAATGTTGTTTGTAAATGTTTTGTACAAACTTCTGTTACTCAAATTTATATTTTAAAAGTTGTACATAAAAAAACAAACAAAAAAAAATTGAAATTTGGGATGGTATTTAATTCACAACTCTTTAAACGGCAACGCCGTGCGTGTACAGCTAGCACGTTATATTTTTAGTGAAAAACCACACCTTTCATGAAGTTTCTTAATCAATAGTATTATACATTAATCTGAGTTAATAATCCAAGTGTCAATTGAAACTCAGATCTTTATTGAGTCCGACTTGAAAATGATTTATGGATATTTGTCAGCGACTTGGATTTGATGGATTTCTCTGACTTGGTTTGATGGATCGGGTTAGGCAAGGTTAAGATTTTAATCGTTTCATATCAGCGTTTGAACATTTCAATTTGAAATTATAGATACTATAATCACCTACCAAAATTTAAATCATTACCGAGATTTATTTCTTAATTTTATCTATTGTTATAGCCGATTATTACAAACTGTCACATTTAAGGAGAATAATTAGCAGTAATAACAGCCGTGTATCGGTTCTAGGAGTCGGGAAACCTAGTTGGGCACACCTAGTCTCTATAAAGTGGGCGTCTGGTCCTTCAGAGTTGGGTTGGCGAATAAACCTGGTGATTAAGCGTAGGTGCTAACCACATCATCTCCTAGTATAACCGTTTATGAACCAAGTACTGAGCCCAAAAGGTTCTTTATAGGCTATAGAGGTACAATTTTATTTTTATTGCCAAATCTGTAATATTTTAGGACAACGCGTAATACAGATGTATGCATCCTTTCATATCACATTTACTTACTAATGTAAAATATAGCAAAATAAATAATTTAAGAAAAAAAAAATTTAATGATTATAAAAATGTTTACTATTTCCAAATAGGTATATCGAAACTAAAAAAAAAATTATTTGGATTTTTTTAACTGTTATGATTCCGAAATACTTTTTATCTATCGAAATATTTTTCCTCTATACTCATAAATACTACACACTAAAATAATAAAAAAGGAAGCTATTATTCTATAAATTAAAATTTGGCTGATGTAATAAAATAAGAAAAATACTACAAATTATTACACAATGGTTTATTATTTCCAAATAATTATTTCGAAGTCGGTTTTTTTTTTTTTTTTTTATTAAAAAGGCTTAAGCGCCACAAATTCGAAATTTAGGTTTCAATTTATTATGGGGCATAAACATCACCTATATCGATTCCCGCTCAAGAAATATCGAGAAAAAAAATTTGGAAATGGTCTAAAAATCGACTATTGATGACGTAAGCACAGCATACTGACGACTCTCAGTCGTCACTCTGGCCTTGACCAGTGCGAGAAGTCTTAAAATTGTATTCTAATTATAAAAGTTTAGTCATTTTAATAAACTCCTACTAAATAAAATAAAGAATAAAATTTAAAAAAAAATATATTGTTATTTGGGGAAAAATCGTTTCATGTGTTTCCTGTAAAGTTTACTAAATGGCGCTTACGCCTTTTTCAAGTAACGCTTCGATATATATATATATATATATATATATATATATATATATATATATATATATATATATATATATATTGTTATTTGGGGAAAAATCGTTTCATGTGTTTCCTGTAAAGTTTACTAAATGGCGCTTACGCCTTTTTCAAGTAACGCTTCGATATATATATATATATATATATATATATATATATATATATATATATATATATATATATATATATATATATATATATATTGTTATTTGGGGAAAAATCGTTTCATGTGTTTCCTGTAAAGTTTACTAAATGGCGCTTACGCCTTTTTCAAGTAACGCTTCGATATATATATATATATATATATATATATATATATATATATATATATATATATATATATATATATATATATATATATTGTTATTTGGGGAAAAATCGTTTCATGTGTTTCCTGTAAAGTTTACTAAATGGCGCTTACGCCTTTTTCAAGTAACGCTTCGATATATATATATATATATATATATATATATATATATATATATATATATATATATATATATATATATATATATATATAAATAAATAATTGAAAAATTATTTGGAATGCTTTTTTTTTTTCTTCGGTATAATGATTCCCAAACACTTTATATTTTTCTTCTTTCTTCATAAATGATCGAGATATGATCGTATGAAAACTTTGATCGGCCTCCAGTTCGGAACGATTTTTTGGTCGGACGGATTTTTTTTTTTTTTTTATTCGGCTTTTGGATTCTACATATCTTGGAACTTAAAACATCAAACATTGAAACAAAAATAAATTCTTGGTTCTTTACATAGGTTTATCATTGAAAATAATGAACTGTAAATCCGATCAATGAAAGTGAAATCGATTTACCTATAAATTGATATCGATAGCTTTCTATACCACCATTCAGAAACTAATGAATGAATATACTTGTTTTGTTTTTTCTCTGAAAGTTTGGTACTTTTTTTTTTAATTCCTCCATTAACTTGCATTTATAATTTGATGAGTTATTAATGGTATAAATGCATATGATATTATAGTTTTGGAAATTTTCTAAAAATTTGAATTCGTTAAATTAAATGGTGATAGTACGTTATGAGAATTAATTTCCCTTCTTGAGAAACACTGCGCCCAAACAGTTTTGGCGGGAAGAGCGTTTGGCGCGAACATCTGTAAGAGGTTCTAACTAACTAGGTCATCTTATCCGTTAATTAACTACCTCCCTGGCCGAAGCTCTCTGCATTATCTTCGCTCGCTGCCTGTCACCTGGACACCTCTCTTAGGTCCTAGGAGCTGTCCAGGAAACTTCTCTAGTCATTCGCTCCGTTTCGAAATTATTTAGGTCGCCGATTCGCGTTTTCGCTCTTACAAAAGCTATTGATAAAACCAGTCTCCTCTTTTGCTTTATTGTCTCGGCAGTCGACGGCTATAATCTTGTGGTTCCTTGGCCCGGCCTCCAAAGGTGTTTTGTACCTTTGGTATAATTCATTTAATTATACCCTAAAATGTCGACCGTCAAGCGACTCTGTTTTAACAGACTTTCAGGAATACTCCTTTTATGCGATAAATGGTTCCATATTATTTCTTACAATCCTCTCACAAGTTTTTTTTAGCTTGTTTCTTAGCTTGCTTAGGTATTATTAAAATAAATAGTGTCCAAGACAAAATAACTGCAAAAAAAAAAAAAGCTTCGTTTACATGATGGCAGTTTTCTATCGTGGTAGTACTGTCTAAGGATGTTGGAAAAAATATATCGATATTTTTGTCCGATATATCGTTACTTTCGATATTAAAATTTGACTATCGAAAACTGATATTTTTTCTTTAAAAAAAAATAAAATTAATTAATAAAAAATGTCTACGAGGTCTATAAGTTTGATTGGTCATTATGTGTTCAATTTTGATTTTCTTCCTTATTTTTTTATACTGAGAAATTGATTCCATTTTTCTCTAGTTCTTAGCAATAAGTCTTTTTAATTATAAATATTAATATGTACTTGGATATATTTTTAATAATTCGTGGAATATCGTTTCTCTTACTGCATTTTTAATTTTTTTTTATGTCTAAGCTGTTTAATTTCTAGTTCCTAGTAATAAGTTTTTTTTTTTATTTTATTTAGAAATGTCAATAAATTGATCCTTCTTTTTTTTTTTTGATATGCATCAACGTGAACTACGGAATTGTCGAATTACAACTTTTCAGTAGAGATAAAAAATGTTTAAAAAATGAAATTTTCATCAAATTCAGCTATATATTTTTTAAATTCTACGTGCCAGCAAGTAATATACTATCGAGCAGGAAAAAAAAATATCAATTAATTGCTTGACTTGCTAATTTTATATTATCCTCAATGTAAAACTTTCTTTTTTATAGTATAATTAATGTAAAACTTTCTTTCTCTTCTACTCCTTTCCAATATTAAAAATACCGAAACCCCATATGTCTAAATATCGATATTTTTTATTGATATTTCGAACTACTATATTTCGGTATTTATGAAAACTATCGATACGAAATATATATATATATATATATATATATATATATATATATATATATATATATATATATATATATATAGGTATTATTATATAGGTATTGAAATAATAACCAAATCAAGCTCGTAATTTACGTTTGTTGTTAATAAAGGCCCGTTTAATGTAATGGTTAATTGTAGTATAGTTGTTCTGTTTTCAAAGACAGTTGTTCGAAACTTCCAATGATTGTTTTTGCCTCTTTTTTAGAGGTTTATTTTTCTCTCAGTAATTAATTAATTAACTATTCCAAAAAAAAAAAATAATAAATAAATTTTACTTACAAAATACCTGTTGACTATCCGTTACTTGTTCATTCCCTCCTTCTATTGACACTCAATTGCTCGCTTTAACTCCACATAAAACTTCGTTAGATATATTTAGACTTAGCCGACATATGGTCCAACAAGAACTGCCTCAAAAAATGCCATTGGGCTGGTCAGGAAGACCTCTTCGAAGACAGGGTCCTTTATTAGAATAATTTAAAAGCTAGGATTCAAGCCCCGCGTGTGGCACGTGACTATAATATAGTTGGAAACGTACCAAAGGCAACATCTGCTACTAGTGGAGGTGGGACGTCTAACGGAAATCATTTTTTTTTCGCTAGGGGATTTAAAGTTATTTTGCATTGTCTATTTCAGAAGATAGGGGAGGGGATGGGTGGGATTGTTTCTCATTGATGAGTTTTTATTATATATATTGAGTCTATCCTAGGAAATAATCCGCATGATTAGCATCGACATATCAGGCATTGTTTTACCTCCTCAATTACTCAATTTAAGAAGAAAAATCAACAAATAACAAAAATATGTACAACATAACATAACAATATAACAAATACCCAGCAATGAAACAGGATGTTTCAGAATTAAAGAAAATTAAATTTTAATTTTTTTTTTCTGTACAAATACAAAGTTAAAGAATAACCATTTGATGCACAATAAAAATTAAAAAACTTTTTTTTTTCCTAAAAGCAAAGATTAAAGTGAAAAACAAAATTTTTAATCTAGGCGGGACTCGCTATCCACATCTACCCATCTATTAGGTGAATGAGACCACGATGCGATCTTGTTTTCTAACTCATAGATATCTCTCCTGCCTCTTGTGAACCTATGACGTCTTGTGGAGACTTAAAAACTCAAGATTTCTATATTTTCATATCAACAAAATCAACTTTATATTTTAAAAATATAGGTGATCAGTAAATGGCGAATTCAATTCAATACTCTACGACTTTAATTTAATTTAATTTTTCATTTAGAATAGCCATTTTCAAGTTCAAATCGAGGTGGGCGAGAGTGTTAAGGAGTCACCTTAACAACATAACATCGAGGAGCAACCTCGATACTGCTGTGGCGCGGGTTCAAATCCGGTCTGGACGGGTTGAAATTTATTTCGTGGTCAGTTGACATCCGCATGATCGTATAGAAGGACCATCAATCTAATTAGGGATTGATTAATTATTTGCCACTTCTATAATTTATTTTTTATTTAAAAATTATTTTAAACGTTTACATTCATCGTCAGTTCTAAAAGCACGCAAAAATTCGAAAATAAGCAATTCAAAATACAGTTTGGTATTATTATACATATCAAATTAAATGTAATATTAATTAGGATTCAAAAACATATATGAATTATTAGTATAGTACTCACCAAGGTATAAGTAGATTATATCAAACAGAAAGGTTTCTATTGGTTGGTCCTCGCACTGAACTAGCAATGAAATAAAGGTAAGATATTTATAGATAAACGGTTTATTAAGGGTCGAGGTTTTTGCAGTAATAATTAATTGCAGCAATTAATAAAATTTGATTCACTCATAATTTTAGAAGTAGACAATTTTTGATCTATACTAAATCATTTTAAATTAAATTGAATTTCCTACAAAAAAAAAAAAAAAAAAAAAAAAGACTCCAAATCGGTTCAGTATTAGCAGAGACCAGAGATGTAGCGTTTTGAACTTTTTTCAGGTACAAATTATTTAGCACACGTTCCTATATACACCGGTTCATCTCAGTTTAGTTTTTTGATAACTTGAAAACTATAGATGTTGTGGAATATTCCAGATGTGCATTTGAAAGATAATTTGATTGCTTAAAAAACTAAATATTAAAAAAAAGAAGAAAAAATCGGACTAATATAGGGAAAGATTTTGCAATTTTTTTTATTTATTTTACTCACACCACATATATATATATTTTTAAAAAATTTCTCTTATTATTTATTATCTTGGTATATTCCTCTTACCGTCGAATACAGATCATTTCCTGCGACCTCTGAACTTCGTGGTCTTCCCTGGGCCGGAACGGGAAGGGCCATCACGGTCGAATACTCCGCTGGGACCTCGTACCCTTTGTCCGCACGTCAGGAAACCCCTCCTTCGGCATAATTACTGGTTATGGTCACTGTCATAGGGAGGCTCTGCGAAGTGGTGAAAGTGAGTCAGCATTATGCACTTCGCCGAATTACGTAAATACCTTTCTAATAATTGTCTTATCTCGGATGAAAGTATATTTAATTTGGCCCACCCGCCCGCTCCCTTCTTTCTTCGGGTCCTTTCTATTGTGATTGCCCCTGACCGTCAATGTTTGTTTGTAACGGACGCACGTAGTCTTCTCGCATATATCATATAGATTATTTATTCAAATCAATTTATCCAATTTAAAAAATATACAAGTTCACTGTATAACAAAATTATTTCCATTGAATAATCAATGGTTGACCGGAGAACTTTATGAAGGAATGAGATGGTCCGGGAGGCGATCAAAAAGTGTAATACAAATAGTAAAAACTATTTATTAATGATCCGACGTTTCGACCCACTTTATAGGTCTTCTTAAGGGCTTGAAGCTCAATGGGGGAAGGAGCGACTGACAGCCATTCCTCCCCCCTTTGAGGTTCAAGCCCTGAAGAAGACCTGCAAAGTGGGTCGAAACGTCTGTTCTTAATAAATAGTTTTTACTATTTGTGCTCCACTTTTTGGCCGCCCCTCAGGACCATCTCATTCCTTCATAAAATTATTTCTAGTTATATGTTAACAAAATGCTTATCTAAAGTATAATAGATAAATTTCCTGTGATAAGATATTTACTGTTATCTGCTCGAAATTTACTGTTACTTAGCGGATTTACAGTACAAATAGATAGCGGTCTATTCTTGTTCAATATTTACCCTGTGAGGTTTATGCGATTAAAGTTATAAAATTGTTTGGGAACATTCCGCTTATTAACTTTCATAGATAATGGTTTGTATAAATTTATTATTAATGCATGAAATGAGGGTGTTATTCAAAAATTAGAGGCGTATTTTATACTTTGGTTGTTTTTCGAAACATTTCAAAACCAATGCCCTTCGGTTCCTCAAGACAAAATCAAAAGCATTACTGATCTATTAACGTGTCGCTGAACTCAGCCATCTTTAGCCCTACCGTCCTATTTTTAGACCTCGATTAACCTTTACAAAGAACTTAGTAGTGGGCAAATTCAGTGGAAGAGGCACTAATGTTGCCGTCACGAAATTAGAAACTTCAGACACACAAGTATTGACCAATTGACAGAGAAGGATCAATCTAATTAGGGATTGATAAATTATTTGCCACTTATATAATTTTGTTTTTATTGAAAACTAGTTTCGAATGTTATACATTCATCTTCAGTTCTAAAAACACACAAAAAATTCAAAAATAAGCAATTCAAAATATAGTTTGGTATTATTATACATATTAAATTAGATGTAATATAAATCAGTATTATAAAACATTTATGAATTATGAATTTAATTAAGACAAGAAATAAAATACATGTTGGTACTCTCCAAGGTTTAAATGGATTATATGAAACAGAAAAGTACAAAAAACAGAAACAGAAACCAGTACAAACTTTTCTGTTTGATATAATCCATTTAAACCTTGGTGAGTACTTTTGATTTCTTGTATCATATATTGATTTGTACTTCTATAATTTTGTTTTATTGAAAACTAGTTTCGAATGTTATACATTCATCTTCAGTTCAAGGTTTAAATGGATTATATCAAACAGAAAAGTTTGTACCGGTTTCTTCTCCCACTGGGGAGAAACAAACTTTTCTGTTTGATATAATCCATTTAAACTTCGAACTGAAGATGAATTTATAACATTTGAAACTAGTTTTCAATAAAAAATAAATTATAGAAGTGGCAAATAATTTATCAATCCCTAATTAGATTGGTCCTTATATACCATCATGCGGATGTCAACTGACCAATCAGATTGATCCTTCTATACCATCATGCGGATGTCAACTGACCTGACCATCTCATCGCGGGGCAACACGCTTTACAAAAATAAAATTTGAACTATACAAATTTGCTTCCCCCAGATCCTCACGTTCAGTTGGGAGGTATTCTATATAGACCCTCTTACTAGGACTAGTTCCTCACACCATTACCAGTACCAGTGATACATCCCAAACAAAGTGCGGTCCCGCAATATCTTATCACGAGGTCTAGATCCGCCGCTGACAGTAATCATTGATTGTATGTAAAGATTAAAAAAAAAAAAAATCGGTCCCATGTTTTTAATTTCGTGACGACTATTACAGTAACATAATAGTATTCATATATATATATATATATATATATATATATATATATATATATATATATATATATTAACCAGGAAAAACCTATTAAAAGTTTTCCATACGTAATTCATTCGCATAATATATAATATCTTTTACGTTTGTTATTAAAGGTTTGTATTATATGTTAAACAGTTTCCCAAGAACTCTAAACAATGATCCGTCATAAAAAAAGACGGACAGCGTAATATCATAAGTAATATATTAAGTAGCTATATTTTTATCAGAACTGTAGTGTATGTCGGAATTCTAAATGTTGCAGGATCTTAGACTGCCCGAGTAGGTAATAAATATGATACTTGTTTAAAATTGTTATATCGGAATAATATCGGAAGTATTATAATCCAGTTATGACTTTGAAGCCATTGAGGTTAGTTGTGTTGTTTTTGATTAATATTATAGCATTATTTTCCGCAGCGTCTTGTACGAAGTGCAGCTAAAAGACCTTGAAGGAGTGTAAATATATTTTAATATTTAAAATAGTACATTTTTAAAAAAAAATTATACATAGTAATTTTATTCGAATTATACAATATATGAATTATTTCAATATAGAAGTTTTCAAAAAGAGATTTTTGAAGTAAATATCGTAATAACATACCGATATTTCAATACGTTGGGTCTCGATATTTTTAATCTTTTAAAGGATCACATACACTCATATCGATATTTCTATCTAAGATATCGTTTTTATAATATCGATATTTCTAGGACGATACATTTAAATAAGTTCATAAATAAGTTACACATAAATAAGTTCATTAACTGAAGGATTTAACTATTAAGAAACGAGTTATTATTTCCTGACCCCTTCTGATACCTCTAAAAGTTTTTTTAAAATTTAATTAAACAAATTAACGATATTTCGGAATATCGATATTTCTATGCCAATATAATTAAGATGGTTTTATAATATCGATATTTCTGGACCGATAAAATTAAATTATTTCTATTCGAACGATATTTCTATACCGATATAATTAATATAATGTTTTTATAGCATCGATATTTCTGGGACGATATCGTTGAGGTGTTGTTTGTATAATATCGATATTTCTGTGCCGATATGATTAAAATATCGTTTTATAATATCGATATTTCTGGGAAAATAAGTTCATTAACAGAATGATTTAACTATTAACAAACGAGTTATTTCCTGATCCCCTTCTGATTCCTCTAAAAAAAAATTTTTAATTTAATTAAACAAATTAACGATATTTCGAAATATCGATATTTCTATGCCAATATAATTAAGATGGTTTTATAATATCGATATTTCTAGGCCGATAAAATTAAATTATTTTTATTCCAACGATATTTCTGTACCGATTTAGTGTTTTTATACCATCGGTATTTCTGTACCGACATAATTAATATAATGTTTTTATAGTATCGATATTTCTGGGACGATAAATTTGAGATATTGTTTGTATTATATCGATATTTCTGGGAACGATACATTTAAGGTATTCTTTTTATTAAGTTCATTAACAGCAGGATTTAACTGTTAAGAAACGAATTATTTCCTGGCCCCCTTCTGATTCTTCTAAAAGGTTAAAAAAAAATATGTAATTAAACTAACTAACGATATTTCGAAATATCCATATTTCTGAGCCGATGAAATTAAATTATTTTTATTCCAACGATATTTCTGTACCGATATAATTAATATAATGTTTTTATAGCATCGATATTTCTGGGATGGCATAGTTGAGGCATTGTTTGTATAATATTGATATTTCTGTGCCGATATAATTAAGATATTGCTTTTATGATATCGATATTTCTCTATCGATATCATTAAGATATTGTTTTTATATTGATATTTCTGTTCCGATATAATTACGATTTTTTTTTTATGTCAAAGTTTCTGTCAAGAAATGGGTCCTCTCCTCCTACCCACTAATCTTCCTCCACTTCGTTCAGTTTTTTTTTTTTAGTTTTTTTTAATAGAAATACTAATGCTATTTTTAAATATTTATATTTTTATGCCCATATTATCAAGATGTCAATATTATTAACCGCTATTGATATCAATATGGACAGCCACTATAGATAGTAGCAATATCGATATTACGATATATCGAGAAAAAAACATGGATATTTTTTTTCAACATTCCTTTTATAGGTGTTCAGTACATCTTTATAAATAACTAACACTCTTTCGAAGTTTAGGCTTAAAGAACTTTGGCAAACTGCATCCTTCTTCATTCGTTTCAATTATACTCTGAAAGGCCTGTTGAGTACTTAGTATTTAGCTGCTGATGTGGGGGAAGGGGAGGGGGGATTGTTTGGCAAAGTTCTAATATCGCTATTGTTTTGGTAATTAAGCTAGATTGGTCGAACTCATATGTGTGTGGAGAGATGTGGGCATCCTGTTTGTGTATTATCGCTATAGGATGTTAGGACTTTACTTAGTACCCATAGCAATTTCATAATGGCTTTGCTGTTTGCGTTCTGTCCATGCTAACGGATAAAATAATGAGGTTTATAATTGTTTCGATGATGATAAGTGTGTACCGTTTATATATTTATAAAATATTAAACACGCAAAAATGACTTAATTTGGGCTCTTCAGTCGATTTCAAATCAGAAAATCTGATAATAGGATATAGCGCTCTAGCTCAGTCTCCACTGGCTTTTAATGCCAGTGACGCGACTGAGTGAGAAGCGATGGGATATCCTGGAGTCATGCTTTTCCATCCACAACTGGGCGGACAAGCCTGGTTTGGGGAATCCCAGGCTGAATGTAAATAGTCTGCCTGCGTTTAAGATGTTATGTTTATTTTATTTTATATAAGTTTATTTATTATTTATTATATTATTATTATTTACTTTGTTATTACTTTTTTTTTTTGTAAATACGGTACGAATGATTTATCTTATCACTATTACCATTGTCCCTGCTGAGACAGAATGTAATATTTCTCTATAAATAAATAATCTCTCAGTATTTGATAATAGAATGTCTTCATGATCTGGAACTAAAATATTTTTATGCAAGGAATTCACTGATTTAAGATAGAATTGTTGATACACTCCTTTGCGAACCCACCATCCATGGGATGGATTCCTTTTATTGTTTCTCGATCACCACTCGAGTTAAGTTATTTGTTCAGCTTTGATCATTCAATTGATCAGTTGCGTCACACTATATTCGGGAATTTGATGCCAACTCATAATATTAAGGTTATTATTCGACCATTTCTTTGACCAGCCGTCAGGGGTTTGGCCATAAGGGCTTTGATTAATTAAGGAGGTTGAATATTCGCGGCAATCTTCTTTTGTAAAAGATGCAATCGCAGATAAAAAGAGAGTGTTTTCTATAAAAAAAAAAAAACAAAAAAAAACAACTGATTGATTATTTTCAAAAAATGCAATTATTTTTAATTATGAACCTTTGCAATCGACCTAAAAGAAAATATATTTAACCCTCCTCAAATTTGAGGTTTTACGTTTCAAGATAACATAGAATTTAATAATCGTTTTTTTTTTTTTCAAAAATCCGTCCGTCGAACCTCGGCGACTTTTCTCCGAGACTGATGGGTCGATATTTTTGAGATTTGCCTCCAAAATCACAGTCAACCGGGATGATCCTCGGAATATGGCATTAACTTTATATGATATTTATATTTAACATTTATTGACATTTAACATTTATATTTTATGATATTAACGGAATATGACATTAATGACCATCCGTCATTTCGTTTCATAATGGCGACCGATGAAAGGTTTCATACGCACTTTTCTCGCTCATTTATGAAAATAAAGGAAAAACATAAAATATTTTGGAATCATTATAATTAAAGAAAAAAATATAAATATATTATTATTAGTCTTGTAATAAAATAATCATTATTTCCACTATTTTTATATAACTACTAACCTACTATCTTTCATTGTATATCCATTATCTTTATTGCTCCTTTCCTACCCTCATATCTCGTTTATTGCCTTAAAGAAGGCCTACAGACTGATAAATTGATCTTTGAAAATCAAAATGTTGAAAAATTTACTGATACTATTTCCTTTTCATCTCGAAGTGATTTTCTGAATCCTATCAATTTTTTTTGTGTTGTTTTTTTATTGAAATTTACAACTGTATTACAATAATACAGCATATAAATGTGAAGTAAGAGTATAAGACATGATAATAGCTTGTGAAGGAACTGGTACCACTTCAATGACTATTTTAAGTTAGAAGGTCCCGTGGCCATCTTCTTTTCAGACGTCTCGGAGGATTAGCAGGAATACATCGGAATGAAAGGCTACAAACAGGAGGGTTGGTATGGGCAAGGAGTTTGGAATTAAAGGAGATATATCTATTTCGGGCTAAACCTGCAACAAATGAGGTCTTTGTGGATAATTTTATTTCTGACAAAATAAGGAGTATTAAGGATTTTTCGAAGGATTTTGGATTGAGGAGGAATTTGATAGTTTAGTGGTACCCCAAAGCGTATGTCCAAATAGGCCTGATAATGGTGATGTAAATGAGCTTTTTGTAGAAAATTGGTAATTTAGAGCGTTTGTCAAGTAAGTGTTGTAGTAATCGGAATCTACGAGCAGTTTCTTGTCGTTTCATTCTTGTATTAGGGTTCCATATTAGGCGTTTATCAAGATGGAGTCCTAGGTAGCGGATCGGTTCGACAGGGATAAATGGTATATTATTAAAGGGTACTGTAGGACAGTGGGTTTACGACGTAGGGTAAAGGTGATTTGATGGGATTGGTTGGGAGTTATTTTAATTCTCTAGTTTTGACACCATTCTTCAAAGGCTGTCTACCAAATTTAAGTAATGAATTTGATTATAAATATAAGACATCTCACTTCCGACTTTTTATATGAAAAATCGCTACAAATCATTATCCTATGGTTTATTGTTATATAGTATACAATTATATCCTATTTATATCCTAACTATATCCGAATTTATAGAAGTGACAAATAATTTATCAATCCCTAATATAATTATATATCTAAACAAATTTAAAAATAAGTTTTTATTTTATTTTTTTGGATTTGTAATATCGATATTTCTGGGACGATACATTTAAGATATTGTTTTAAATAAGTTCCTGACCCCCATCTGATTCCTCTAAAAGTTTTTTTCAAAATTTAATTAAGCAAATTAGCGATGTTTCGAAATATCGATATTTCTATGCCAATATAATTAAGATGGTTTTATAATATCGATATTTCTGGGACGATAAAATTAAATTATTTTTATTCCTACGATATTTCTGTACCGACATAATTAATATAATGTTTTTATAGCGTCGATATTTCTGGGACGATAAATTTGAGATATTGTTTGTATTATATCGATATTTCTGTGCCGATATAATTAAGATATCGTTTTTATAATATAGATATTTCTGGGAACGGTACATTTAAGGTATTCATTTTATTAAGTTCATTAACAGCAGGATTTAACTGTTAAGAAACGAGTTATTTCTGATTCCTCTAAAAGTTTTATTCATTATTTGCTTACTTTTTATTTCATCACTTACCGTGCACGAAATAATAGATTGTTTTCAGGGAATCAAAATAAATAAATTGCGGTACCTGTGGTTAGTACCTGAAGGGGAGAATAATGGTGCTAATATGCTTCCAGAACCTATTCATCCTGGAATCCTTCACAATCGAGTTCGCTTTCTGAACTGCTGACCATTGTGAAGCTAGGATGTGTCAGGTGGCAAGCGGGGGTGGTCAAGGAAGGGTTCGGTCGTGGGAAGCCGGAGCAGCTGGTCACTGCAAATCCATCCTCAATTGATGATGGACCTCCTTGGTCCAAGGATTGTTCCTTGAGTCCTTCTTCCAAGAACTGGAGGAACAGGTGGCCCCAGGAGGTCTTATGGCTATTGGACTCGGCATGATGGATATTAAAGGGATTATAGTTTCGGCTCTTCCTTGTCAAATGTTCAGAAACTTGATGTCTCGGAAATTAGTGATTTTTTGTAAATATGTAGTAATATCAGTTAGGATAAAAAAATGTAAAATTTTAGATTTTTTCCCCTTTTTTTATTTTTTCAGTTATAAATTAAAAACAAAACAAAAATTGGCTGTTTTTTTAATCGTTACAAAACTATTTGCTCTAAAAAGATTTATTTTTTTTAAATAGAACCCATAAAAACGCCATCTTGAAATTTGGGTCCATGCATTCTTATATCGTAACATTTTTTTTTTTAAATAAATTAAAAATGTCGTTTATGTTTTAAAAAAAATATTTTTTTGGAATTTTTTTAACATTTTAAGATTGATTTGGTAAATTCAAGATACATATAAAATTAAAGCCTATGTAATTCTGAAATTTTTTTTTTTTAGATAAACTTTGAAAGTTTATAAAATAAAAAATAAAAATGGGAAAAATATGCAACATTGAATTTTCGACTATATTTATGCAGAGAACATAATTATCAAGCTCACTCATTTTGAAAAACCATGTATATATTTTTTTAAATTAAAAGCTTTGTTTTAAAAAAATAACTTTTTTGAATTTTTTAAACATTTTAAAATTGATTTGTTAAAGTCAATATACATATAAATTTAAAACCTCTGTAATTCTGAAAAAAATACTCTTTTTTTCACTTTCTAGGGCAAATAATTTTTGAGCTATAAGCATTTAAAAGATTAATGCGTATAAAAATATATATTATATATATTTATATTTGTTCATTAAAAATTTATAACCGATAAAATAAAAAGGAGAAAAAATATGAAATAAATGCAGAAAACATAAATACAAGGTGCACTCATTTTGAAAAACCATATTTATATGTTTTGTTTGTTTTTTTATTTAAAAACTTTATTTTTGTGTTTAAAAAAAAAAAATAACTTTTTGGAACTTTTTAAACATTTTAAAATTGATTTGGTCCATTTGAAATACATATCCAATTAAAGACCCTGTTATTCTGTAAAAATTGCCCATTAAGATTAAAAAGATTAAAATCTATCAAATACTTATAACCGAAAAAATAAAAATGGGAAAAATATAAAATTTTAAATTTTCGATTATATTTATGCAGAGAACACAAAATTAAGTTTCACTCAGTTTGAAAAACCGTTAGTCTAGAATTTTTTTTTTTTATTGCTTGATTTGGTATGCAATGACCCTTTCGCTTATTTGTGTAGGAAAGAAATCACGCGAATTCTACTGATAACTGAATATGATGAATGTCGCTCTTGAATTTAAATACTTTCACTTGTTTTCTGGTGATGTATTATTGAAGAATAACAGGGCTCTAGAAGCTACCTTATTTTAAAGAATATATATTGCTTGTCATCCCAGAGCACGTAAGGTCTGGCAGGTGCCCTAGAACCCTTCCTGTCAAAGGGTCGGTAGGTAGCCCGTATTTTTAGGACACTTTCACTTTGAGTGCGAGCGTACTTTTCTCTAGCTTTATCATCAGATCAGTTTTTTTTTTGTTCACTCTTTCACATATTTCTTTGTTTTTGGTTTTACTTAGAATTGCTTTCTGTTCATGGCATATGATGCGAGATTAAATAGCATGTACATTATTCCAAAGAAGCTAGAAAATAAATGCAGTCTGGGAACTATTTCGCAAAGTTCATTTATTTAGTTATAAATTTTCGGCCTTTAAGCCATCCTCAGACCTCTCTGTAATAAGTAGATTTATTGTATATTTTTTTCTTCTAATATACAACCATGTAAATACTTCAAAAAGTGTTAAAATGCATATAATGCCATAATTAAGTCCAATCTGGACCAAGCCTAATTATACAGAGTCACTATAAAATTAATAAATAATTATAATAAAAACAACAATAACAAAATTGAGGTTTGGATCAAATTTCATAACAATTTAGTATGTAATAATTTCATCAAGTTAGTACCTTTAAAAATGTTACAGACTTCAAAAAATAAATTAAAAATTAGAGAGCCATCACAGCCATCGCAGGTGAAACTCCGATGAAGGAGGCAGTTCTCGCTCGGGTATACTAGTTTTATTTATTTTATTTATAATCAATATTATTGATAAATATGAAAATTGTTGCATTTTCTTTCAAGTAAGGCCTTGAACTTAATGCACCTGCACATCATTTCCTTGCACCTCTGTCCAGGTAAACAGGACGTTGCGACCATTCCTATGTATCGTGATAGGTGACAATATCTTGCCCTGTATTCCCCGTGTAGCCTTATTGAATTACAAATGACATTTCGGAACAATGGCAATCAAGGATTCAGAAAGAGAGTTTAATAGGGTTCAAGAGGAAGTGGGGAACTTTTATTTGAATATGGATTTTAGTGATATCGATTTTTCTTCAAACCATTGTCGAGTCGATCCATGAAATCGATTATTTACGCTCCTTGCTCTTTTTGAAAGTATGCACGAGTCGGTATTGTTATATCTTAATTGTATTGATTCTAAGCTTGTTATTGATTTCTTGCTTTAGGGGCACCTATTTCACTATATCGTCGTTGTGACGAGAAAACATCTTAAGTGATTTTTATATGTTTTTAATGTCTGAATTAATTTCAAATAAAAGTCATTGAGAATAAACATAAAAATATTTACTATTCAAAAATTAAAAAAAAAAAAAAAAAAACGCTGCAAATTATTACACAATGGTTTATTATTTCCACTTGGTAATATTTAAAAAATATCTATTCTGTCCAAGTAAAAAAAAATAAGCAGTAGGCGCCAAAGGAAAAGAAATTTGAAGCTTGTTCCAAGATGATCGCCGTGAGAGTGCCAAACTAGGAGTGTTAATTTAAAAAAAACTGTATCAATGGAAGTAGGCCGTGATGTAATCAGAGGGTAAAATGATACAGAGGAAATATTTGATATGCACTTCAGTAGGAAAAAAAAAAAGGAAAGACTAAGGAAGCTAAAGGAAGTACAGAAATAATCCAAGGAAGGATAAAGCAGAGAGATACGAGGAAGTCAGAAGCCCAATAGATAAGTCAGGAAGCCTAAAGAATCAGTCTACGAAGTTCATTACGCTATATCTCAGCTAATAATGGTCCGATTCTAATGATTTTTTTTTTTTTTAATTTTGCGGACGGATTTTATTTTATTCGATTTTTGGATTCTACGTATCTTGGAACGTAAAACCTCAAATTTTGAGGAGTTGTTATTAAAATTGTTTTCCTTGGTCTATTCCAAAGGTCTATTATTGAAAATAATATAATTAATCATTATCATAATATAAATAAATTTTATTTTTTAATTTCATTATGACAATTTCGTTTTTATAATTTTATTTGAAGATTTCCTTTATTCTTTTATTCCAAAATTTAACATTTTTATTTTATTTTTTTTTTTTTTGTGAACAAATTTATTTTTTAAATTTGTTCAGTAATATCTTTTATTTGAAGAATTTCGTTTATTATTTTCTGAAACATTTTGTTTATAGCTCGAGTTTATTCTCAAAATCTTGAAATGTAGTTTATGTTTTTACAGATTCTTCAAATTTGAATTAATTTCTAATTATTTCTTAATTGTAAGGTACGCAATTAAACGTTTTTTAACTTTCACCTCGATGTTGTTAACTCATCGTTTTGAAGTTTAATTCTTCTGATTTTATTCTTTCATGATTTAAATATATCCATTATTGATATGATTAATTATTTACGTATAAAACATTATTAAAATATTAAAGAAATTTATTATTAATTTAGGTCTGACGTATAAGGAGCACATATGCATATCTACTTATAATTGTTTTAAGTGATTATCCGTTCTCATGACCTTTCTGATTAATCAATGCGCTTTGTTGCTGCAAGATTTGTTTTTTCTTATTAATTATCCCGGTATATTAGTTACGCTTAAAAAAATTGAATAATTAATTGGTTTATATGTGTCAGCAAGGCCATATAATAAACAATTGATAATGTTTATATCATATTTTTGATCGGTATATTAATATCGGCATAAAATGCAATATTTTATAAAAGTTTTTAAATCATCAGGTCAGCATAATCAGGTCGATGAATGTTATGATATAATTCATCAATTCAATTCAATTATTGTAATGATAAAATAAATATAACAGTTAGTTCATTGATATTTATTTAAATGTACAATAATATACTATCTAGATGTAAAATTTGGTCCTAGATTGAAATCTACAGAGCATGTTAAAATTATATTTAATTACAACACGAAGAATAAAAGTTCAAAAACATGTTAATGTTAAAAGAAATCTTCCATTCAACTTTTTCATTTATTCAGTCTTTTCATCTATACATCAATGTTTCCTAATGAAAAATGAATGAAAAATGAAAAATTCGTAATAAAAGAAAAAAAAATGTATTGATATATAATATTGGAATTTGTATGAGAGGAAGGCAGAGTATAGTAAACATAAGATTAGTACAGTGGACTCTAGTTATAACGCGACTCGTTATACCGCGAATGAGTCTATCTCTCGTACCATTCTCTGATTAGTCTTAAAATAATATAATGATATTATAAATTTTTTTTATACTCACACTGTTTACTAAAATACAATTGAAGGAATTAAGTACATTAGCGACGTACTTTTAATTTCGTACTTGTCACATATTTAATTTTCACTCTGCTTTTTCATCTTTAATCATGCGTAACTTATCCTAAATGGAATTTAAAGTCAAATTGTCTCTTCAGTTATATTTTCTCACTTAAAAGAACTGATATTTTTGAATAAAAAAAAAACGAATCCTCAAAATATATATTGATAAGAAGAAAAAAATGTTTTTATAACTTTTTAATTGTACGATATATTTTTTTTAATTACATGCATTTGTGTATAGTTCTTCAATGATACATAGTTCTCTGCCTCAGCTACAGCGATTTTTTATCAAGTACACTATATAATGTTTTAAATAGCAGACGAAATCTTTATATGTATTAAGACGTTTGGAGTATTATATGACTAATAAGCCAGGTTTTTAAAAAAAAACACAAAAAATTCAAAAATAAGCAATTCAAAATATAGTTTGGTATTATTATACATATTAAATCAGATGTAATATAAATCAGTATTATAAAACATTTATGAATTATGAATTTAATTAAGACAAGAAATCAAATACATGTTGGTACTCCCCAAGTTTTAAATGGATTATATCAAATAGAAAAGTTTGTACTGGTTTAAACCGTTTGTTGTAAACCTTTTAACCGTTTACCTATAAACATCTTACCTACCTTTCTTTCATTGTTAGTTCAATACGAGAAGAAACCAGTACAAACTTTTCTGTTTGATATAATCCATTTAAACCTTGGAGAGTACCAACATGTATCTGATTTCTTGTCTTAATTAAATTCATAATTCATAAATGTTTTATAATACTGATTTATATTACATCTAATTTAATATGTATAATAATACCAAACTGTATTTTGAATTGCTTATTTTTGATTTTTTTTGTGTGTTTTTAGAACTGAAGATGAATGAATGTATAACATCCGAAACTAGTTTTCAATAAAACAAATTTATAGAAGTGGCAAATCAATTCTTAATTAATATGACTTTAGATTGTTTAGATAGTATAGTATCCTGAGGATAACTGCCACCATAAATTAGACTGTAAATAAATATGTTCATATTCTATTAATATCTCTCCAAACGATACGTAATATTATATGAACTCATAAATTATTTATTTAACTTTATTTATCAGATTTATGGAGCGAAAAACTGCTAATGGTTATCATCCCCCACTTACTAAGGGTGTGAATATCGATATATATATATATATATATATATATATATATATATATATATATATATATATATATATATATATATATTTATAGTATCGATAGTTTTTGAATATATCGAAAAAAATGTTGATATTTCGATGTATCGAGGCTCTCGATATTTTGAATCTTTTAAAAGGACTCGCAGATATCGATATTTCTCTACCGATATAATTACTATAATGTTTTTATAACTTCGATATTTCTGTGCCTATATAGCTAATATATTTTTCTTATAATATCCATATTTCTGGGAAGCTTTAAGATTTTTTTTTTTTTTTGAAAAAATATCGGTTTTCTGTACTCCAATTTTAATATCGACATTAGTATATATCGAAAATAAAATATCGATATTTTTTCTACATCCTTACCATTTACTATGATTTGGAACTGAAGAAAAAAATATTATGCAGATAAAAATATTATATATTGCTGTAGATTCCAGTCTCTTTTGTGAATTTTTTGAAAGTTTGTAGTAGCAATTTTACTTTATAATATTATTGTTATTATTCTTGTTATTATATATGTGTCCTTTATCACAATGCACGCGATAATTAATTTATTTTAGCCTTGACACCGTTGCTGTTTTCCCAGTACAATTGTGGTCGAAGAAAATATTTTAAGTATTGTCTATGATAACATATTATTATTATTTTTCTTTTCTACATTATTAGCTTCAGGAAAAATAACTGTACTAGCTGTGATGTAACATTGCATTGTTTACAGTTACTACTTTTTATTATTGATAATTATACAGACATTGTGAATATTACTAGGAACTTATGTCACAGTCAAATCTATAAAGAAAAAAAAAAAAAAAAACAGAAGTAAACATGTCAAAACTTTGAACTGATTTGATAGAGGGCTACTCTAAAATTTGGCGAATCATGTTTTTAAATGGATCTAAAATTATCGTTTGAGTCCTATTGAAACGACTTCCGCAATCTTGACTACACTCCTAGATTGTACTTTCTCAGTACCTGCTTCCATCACGTTATTACTGTAATTAATTAGGTTATTTTTAGAAGGTAAAAATCCTTTAGTCTCTCAAGAACAACTTAGCTAATCAGTTGGCCTACGCATGAAGGATCAAACTAATTAGGGATTGATAAATTATTTGCCACTCCTATAATTTTGTTTTTATTGAAAACTAGTTTCGAATGTTATACATTCATCTTCAGTTTTAAAAACACACACAAATTCAAAAATAAGCAATTTAAAATATAGTAGACAACCACATGATGGTATGTGAGGATCAATCTAATTAGGAATTGATAAATTATTTGTCACTTCTATAAATTTGTTTTATTGAAAACTATTTTCGAATGTTATACATTCATCCTCAGTTCTAAAAACACACAAAAAATTCAAAAATAAACAATTCAAAATATAGTTGGTATTATTATAAATATTAAATTAGATTAATATAAATCAGTATTAAAAAACATTTATAAATTATGAATTTAATTAAGACAAGAGATCAAATACATGTTGGTACTCACCAAGGCTTAAGTCATTTATCAAACAGAAAATGTTACATTTAATTATATTGCATTTGATTTAATATGTATAATAATACCAAACTGTATTTTAAATTGCTTATTTTTTAATTTGTGTGCGTTTTTAGAACTGAAGATGAACGCATAACATTTGAAACTAGTTTTCAATAAAAACAAAATTATAGAAGTGGCAAGTAATTTATCAATCCTTAATTAATTTTGCTAATCACTAACTTATTTGTGAACGTCGGACGAAATTCAGCCATTTTGAGTTTTCGAATTTTTACTGTTAAATTATTTTATTAAATATGTATAAACATTGAAAAAATAAATTTATAGATATTATAATAAATTGTACATTCGATATAATTGGTAACGTCCAATTATATAAAAATAAAACAGTAAAATTGTTTAGCCATTCCCTAATGCCTTAACTCCTTCTTATAATAGAATGAAATAGAAAACAAACTTTATTCTGAAACGAAATCTCTTAGCAATAACTATGGTGTACAAAAAAAAAAAAAAAAAAAATTCTGGTTTACATATTAAAATAACCAAATAAAAATGATAGATAATATAAAAACAATAAAAGAAAAAATAATTCTTGTGTTAAAATATAAACGAGTTCTGAGAAAAAAGAACAAGGCGAGTGAGAAAAGAAAATTGCATTCACCCGTTTAACAAAAACTTAATAATTAAAATAATTATTTAAATCTCATAATGAAAAAAAAAAATATATATATAAATTTTCATTATCATATACTAAAATAAAATAAATTGTATATTATAATTAGGAAATTGGCAAACTCCTGTAAAATTCCACTTTTTCGCATTGTGGCCCTCTTCTTTCAAGTCATAGAAAGGGTTTAGATCGAATCTTACTGAAGTCTAATATTCTAATTTTTTAGTTTTTTTGCAAATTATAAGTCTACTAATGGGTATACAAGCGAGGTGATATATATATATATATATATATATATATATATATATATATATATATATATATATATATATATTTTTTTTTTTTTTTTTTTTTTTTTTGTAGTAAAGAGAAAGGGTTTTACATAGTTTTTCATTCATTTTTTTACTAAGGATGTTTATAGTCGTATGTGTGAAAGTTGTACAATAATGTATTTTAATCTAGAGACTTGTTTATTGTGGTACAGCAGACAATTTATGTTCATTATAATGAAATGTCAAATTAATATAATCAAACATCAAATATAAAAAATCTTTTTTTAGACTGTTGATATATATACTCTTTGGTCTCCATTCAATTTTTTTAGTCCGATTTTTGGAATTCATTTATTGAATTTCGGAAGATTTAAGGATTTGTTTTAATATCTTTTAAAAAAAAATTGGCATTAAATGAAAACGTTGTCTATTTTTTTTTAATAAAAAATAATTATATTTTGTGATATTTTTGATCAATTATATAGACATATAATTATATGACATACATATAATTATTATATAAATAATAAATAATTTGAATATTGTTTTTATTAATTAGAAAATTTGTAACTTTTTGTATGATTTTACTGAACAGCTGATTGAATTGTAACCTCTCGTGCTCTTGGGTAAGGTTAAGTTTTGGATTTCAGATTTTTTTTTAATCTATAATATTTATTCTCTCCATTAGGGTTTTATGATATCAGCTCCATAGAAAGCAGTATCTGGCGAATTATTTATATATTGTAGTTAATAATGTGAATTTTAGTCTTGGATTCATCAGAGCGTTACCAGATTATTAACTTACTTATTATACTTGAGATAATGGAGGCTTTTGTTATAAAATTTCTCACGTATGGCCTAATTATAATATTTTCTCTTAATTTTTTTTGTCCTTTGAAAATTGTAATTAATTACATCTCATAGCAGTTGCTGATATAATGACACGGCGACTCGATTTACATATAGATCGATAACATTGCACTTAGTAGAATCGATAGTTGAGACGGATGGACGGATGGACGGACAGCTGTTTTGGTCAGTAATTGCCCTGCCGTTGGTACAGTTAGGACCGACCATCGGACACATGCCTTATAACAGCATATGCTGTACGAACCACTATTTGGGAATGACAATGGATGGTCCGCTATCCGAGTTTGTTTTATAATGCTTGTATATAATTTATTCCGAAATTGTAGGATATCGGCAATTTAAATAAACGATACCATATGATCAAAATGCTTTTCAAATTTCTTTGTATTAAGAATAGTAATATATTAACAGTAACTAGCTATAGTCCTAGTTATTCACTCAACTGAGCTACCAGACTGAAACTCTGATCACTCGCTCAGTGAAAAGTCTTTGAGTCAGTTTGAGAGGGGATGCCTATCTCTACATAATACTTACCGGGCAACCATCCCCAATCCAACTATAACACTATAAGTCCAAGTACTGTTCAGTTGACATCCGCATGATGGTATAGAAAGATCAATTTAATTAAGGATTGATAAATTATTTGCCACTTCTATAAATTTTGTTTTATTGAAAACTAATTTCGAATGTTATACATTCATCTTCAGTTCTAAAAACACACAAAAATTCATAAATAAGCAATTCAAAATATAGTTTCGTATTATATACATATTTTGAATTGCTTATTTTTGTGTGTTTTTATAACTGAAGATGAATGTATAACATTCGAAACTAGTTTTCAATAAAATCAAAATTATAGAAGTGGCTAATAATTTATCAATCCCTAATTACCAGTTCATCTGTTGCCTACACTACAGTCACTAGTCTGTATCTACCGTTTCGATAAATTCAATAATGATAAACGAATGATAAATGTATTCATTAAATAAGCAAAATAAAAAAAAAAAAAACAATATATACTTACGAGTATGTATATATATATATACTATAAACAAAACTCTAAGTCTCTCAAATTGCATTATATAACTAATTAGTCGAAAGCTGAATTTACACGCTTGCCAAACAATGGCAAGGGTATACATGGGATCTTTGGATTGGCGCATGCGTACACATGCTTAAGGCCGATTCACTCTAGTGTCGGTTTTTGTGAATATTTCAAAGAAAGCTTGTGGAAAGTGCCACCTAAGCGCTAGTGTTGCGTCCATGCAAAGGTTAATTTTTAAAAATTTATTATTTTTAATTGTTTATATTTTATTTTATTGTTACTTTTTAAAATGAAAATAGTTAAAACCGAAAGTAACAGCCGATAAAGCCGTGTGAATCAGCGCTGATTCCAGGGTAGTGTCAACGGAATTCACACAAATAATTATTAAAGTAACGAAATCAAAAATACGACATAAAGTACCAGTTACTGTAAAAAGAGAGGCCTTCAGTTTTAGTGAATTTACTTTTCTGGCTAAGTCAGTGTTAAGTAGGCAGTTTCCAAACAATTAGAAGCCGTTAAAAGGGCTAACTGTATAAAGAGTCGTTTTTATTTGGGGAATAATGCCTAATTTATTTCTTTTTAACAATTTTATTGATACACTTGATGAATTGGACACGAAATTAACTTTTGTACGCTATATTAGCTGTTGTAAAAAGTCCTTTCGCTCGAGTAGGGAATATGTTCACAAGAAAAGTGTGCTCAAATTGGGAAGATACGCAGACAGTAACCTCAGCAACGCTGAACCAACCCCCTCTCTAGCTTTTAGCATAGATCAGAGGGTTCACTGCTTGAGTGATGCGGATTGCATTTCTTACAGTGAAGGCTTTACGTTTCTGCAGATTTACTTAATCTCAAATTAATATTTCAGTCAAAATTTCAAATTTAAATGTTTTTTTTCACAGTTTATATGAAATATAGTTAAAAGTCTGAACGATACAAATGTGTCATAAAAATCAACACTTTTTTTGCCCAAGTACAATTCCTTTCAATCTTTTTTTAATAATAATTCATGGCTAGTAAAAATATTGTTTTATGAATAATAATTATATTATTTCGAAACCTTCTTCACAGTTTTAAATTATACTCATTTAGTGTATTGTTCCTTTTACTTAATGCCGATATATAGTATGTTAGTGATTATCGGTGGATATCGATATTTTACTTTCGATTCCAAAATTATCCGCCACAGACGGATTCGAACCCAGAGTTCTGTACTTAAAAAGTGCACCCTTACTAACTGAACTATACGAATTTCCTTATAATATAAATTAATTATTTAATCAATTAATGATTCGACTATAGTTTAATTACTTATTCTGATCATATCGAATCTGAGTTTGTCCAGATCAAATAGAGACGATACCATGATAACTTGAGTTAACAGTGTTTTCTGGCCCGGAGTAAAATTCCATTACTACTTTAATGTTCTCAGTTCGCTGTGTGTACATTCAACGGGAAAATTACATTATTTATGTAATTGTTTGATATTATTTTTATCATCATTCATATGCATAAGAGTTTTTATATTTTTTTTATTATGATTTTCAAATAATTACATCCTCTCCTTTATTAATATAATTTTATTTCACCGCATTGGAACTAGTTTATGAAAATATAATATAAAATTATAAAGGGTCTAAATCCTCTCGGAATATTATTTATTAGAAGGAAATAAATTCTTATGCTATAAATTTTACATATGTTTCTCGTGTATTATAGCTGGATTTTAGATATAACAATATCTATCTATTTTAACCAGTCTATATTTTTTTTTGCTTCCTCGAATTAGGAAATTTTTTATCATTAGTCGTATTTTCCTGAAAATAATAGACTTTTCCACTGCATCGAAGGCCATCTGAGATGAGTGGGGATGCATTTTTAATTTTATGTATTTTTTCCCCGTTACATATGGGGTACTTCTAGCGGCCCCCTTTGGATCAAATGAGCTAAAATTCGGTATATGTGGTTGTTTTTTCGGCAGTAAATTTCAGTCAAAATTTCGGTTTGTCTAAATATTTTTTTCGCGGTTTTTAAGGTTTTGCGCACCATTGCAGCCCATCCAAATTAAAGAGGGTTGAAAATGTGTATGTGAATGAGTTGGTGTTAGAGAAGTATCTTTTAGGGGTTTCAACTTTTTTCTTCTACCTCTGATATTGTTTTATTTTCAAGTTTGTATTTTTATACACTTCTTTTTTTTTTTTTTTTTATCTTTTCTTTCTATAAATAACTCCGTGAAAAGAGAGTTTATTTACGAATTCACATGTCCATGCTACGAATGCATGCATGTTCAGTATCCTTTTGAATGCTATATATCGGTCGGTTTTTGAAAAACGCATAAGCGCTATTTAGCAAACTTTAACAGGAAACACATAAAACGATTTTTATCCAAATAATAAAAATTTTTTTTTTTTTAATTTTATTCTTTATCGTGTAGATTAGGAGTTTATTTACCTGGCAAAGCCTTTATCATTACAATTTATTTTTAAGGCCTCTCACACTAATTTAGGCCAGAGTGACGAATGAGAGTCATTAGTATTTGGTGCTTTCTTCATCAATATTAGATTTTTAGACATATTCCAATTTTTTTTTCTCGATATATCTTGAGCGGGAATCGATAAAGATGGTGTTTACGTCCTACTATAATCAATTGAAACCTAAATTTCGAATTTTTGGCGATTCCTTTTTTGAAAATACGGCGTCGATATATATTAAATATAGTATATTTTATGGTAATTATATTATTAAATATTATTAACTTCTAGTACAACAAAAAATAAATAAATAAATAGGAAAGATAAATTATAAAATAATTATATAACTAATAATAAATAATTATATAAAATAATAATAATAATAAACTTAAGCTGTTCAATTCTTTAAAAATCGCTTAATTTAATAAATTTAACAATAAAATGTGAAGAAATTGTGGGTGATACAGCTTTTTTAATATCATATTTGGATTCAGCATCCTAAAAACTATAGGAATAAGGTATTTTCAGTAAAAAGTTTTTTCATTGTTGGCCTGTGTAATTAATAAAATAGGCAAGTGACAGTAAGAAATAAACTTAATTGTCTTTCATTAACTTTAACATAAGCATCAATACAATTTTTCTCTTCTACAAATGCAGAATTTTATATTTAATTTATTTTGAATAATATTTCTGTTTCCCTCTACTTTTATGATAGTATTCTTGAAAAGATCGGTTCCTTGTTCGAGTAAACTTTTTTTTTTTTTCGAAACTATAAATTCGTTTGCTTTATTATAGTTCGTATTCACGACTTAGTTGAATAATGTAATCTTGGCTGCTGAGTTCATGAATCAGTTTGTGTTCAGGTATATTTCTTCTTGGGTACACCCAGTCAAAGGAGTCGTCGATAATAACTCTGGCATGAGAAAATTATATCTTAATTTAGAAAATTGTAAAAGAAATAAAAAATCTAATCATAAAGAAGGACTGTGATATGAATTACAGTATTACTATCGCATCGAAGTTTTTTTTCTTTTTTAGAGTCTAGCATCATGCACCAATGCACGCAGCCAGAACGACCGGAGCTAAGATAGCGAATGTCCATTCCCGTATAACGGTTGTAGTACTTTCGTCCAAGGACTAAGGAAACGGACAATTACCACTCTTTTCCCTCATCAGGACAATTAATATTATTTATTAAAGGAGGCGAGGCAACTTACTAGAAACATTGAAGGACTCGTAGACAAGCTATTCCAGAAGTCTTTTTCAGGAACATAATTAACTACAGTTTGAACTATGAGGAAGGCACGCGATGTCGAAAAATGATTAAACTGTAACAGAAGGCAAGGAATAGGCAAGAAAAATAATTAGTCGGTATTATATCGACGCCATTTTCAAGCACCATTTAGCGAACTTTACAGGAAATACTTGAGACCTCCAAAAGGCACTTCACTAAACACCAACTCTAATTCAAATGGGAGGGGGTGTAAAGGAGCGCAAAAAATAAACATTTAGACATGCCGAAATTTGACTAAAATTTACTCTCCACTTCTATGGTATTGTTCTGTCTACAGAATTTCAGTTCAGCTGATTCGAAGTAGCCTGCTGAGTAAGCCTGAGAAGCTTGGTTGGGGGGTGCGGTCAATCAATAAACACACAAATAAGAAAAAACTTATTTTATTGTGTGCCGACGTTTCGGCCTAAGTTCTAGGCCATCATCAGGGCTAGGAAAAAAAAAAACAATAGATGTAACAACACTGAATGCGCGTGAAAAGTAAAAAAGAAAATAACACAGTATGACAAAAAAGAAAGTATAAAGACAAATATGCTAATCATAATGTGATTAATAAGAAATAAAGAAAAATTTGTTAATAGATAATAAAAACAAATATATTTAAAATATTGTGAAACTATAGAAAGAAAGATAATGAAAAATATAATAAAATATATGAAAACTATTATTTATAATAACTACTAGAATGAATATTTATTTTTATTTTATATACATACATATATATATATATATATATATATATATATATATATATATATATATATATATATATATATATATATATATATATTTAGAAATTTGTTTAGAAACTTTGATGACAAAAAAAGGTGTATTTTGATTAAGACTTTTCCTTTGGGCGAACCATATGCATTTTATGTATGTATTTCCTCCTTAAATTGTTCGCTAATAGAACTAAAGCACTTTTAATTTTATTTATTATTTTTTTTTTAGATATTAAGAAATATTTTAGTAATTGTAATGAAGCAGTAAAATCTTCTAAGACCATTGTAGTGAACCTCAATGCATTAAAAATCTTTACATCTTCCTTCTTTTTTTTTTTTTTCTGATGATTTTCAAATTTTTATTATAAAAACATAAAAAAATAAGTCTGCCCAGTAGGTCAGTATAATTTCCTTCAGGGAAAATACGGCTTTAATAAAAGTATTATAATTTCTATTCTAAATAAAATAGATTCTGAGGAATTAGTTAAGGCAAGTGATAACACAGTAAGGGAAGATAACGCAGTATGATGACAAAAAAGAAAGTATAAAGAAAAATATGCTAATCATATTATTAATAAAAAAATAAAGAAAAATATGTTAATGGATAATGAAAATAAAATCATTCTTAGAATATTCAACTCTAATTCAAATGGGAGGGGGTGTAAAGGAGCGCAAAAAAAAAACATTTAGACATGCCGAAATTTTGACTAAAATTTATTCTCCACTTCTTTATAATACGGCTTTAATAAAAGTATTATAATTTCTATTCTAAATAAAATAGATTCTGAGGAATTAGTTAAGGCAAGTTAATGCTAATCATATTATTAATAAAAAAATAAAGAAAAATATGTTAATAGATAATGAAAATAAAATCATTCTTAGAATATTGTGAACATATAGAAATGAAGAAAATTAACGTTATGAAAGATATAATAAAATACATGAATACTGAAGATTTATTTATTTATTTTTAATTTCCAACACTTTCTTTCTCTCCAAAATGATGCTCTCTAATTGTGAAATTTCATCTGGATCAGAAGTAAATAATAGTTTTCTAACGTACAAACTTCAACTTTGCTAATCATCTCATTATTTTTGTATTTTTAATTTTCTCTCTTTATCTTTTCTTTTTTTCTCGTTTTTTTCTCTGTTTTTTGTTCAAATTAATTATATTTTTCGAGACAAGAATTTTTTTTATTTGCTTATTTATATTACTGAAAATATTGTTAACATTAACTCATCTGTATTTTGTAGTCTTATGGGCAGATATTGTTTCTGTTTTATTTGTTCAATCATGCTATTCTTAAGGGACCTAATCCCAGAATGAAGTTCCTCTATCTATCTATCTATCTATCTATCTATCTATCTATATATATATATATATATATATATATATATATATATATATATATATATATATATATATATATATATATATATTTTAGACATCTCCGAAGCCCCCTCTACATCTTAGTGACATGTTAGCGTTGGGTTAGCTATGTAGAGAAGCGCAACCGGTTCGCCGCGTGTTGTCGCTTTCTTATATACGCCGCTCCGCGGACTTTATTATTGGCTACAAAGAGGGTACCTCACCCTTCCCCCACTTAGTGAACGGACCCACCCCCTCAATGTAGGTACCGTGGAGGGGACGCTCAGAGCCGTCGGAGCTCTGCAACTGTAGAGATGGGATGGACCTCTTCGACTGTGCCCCCCCTCTAGGGATATATCTGGCCCTTCGTCCTGCCATCAGGGGGTTGTTTAAGTCTCTCAACGATCTATATACACTGTGAGTAAATATATTGTGTAATTTACTAAATTAATATATAGTATAGACCTAATAATAGTATATAAACATAAAAAAAAAAAATTCCTGATCTTGTTTGTTTACATTTTTTTTTTTTTTTTATTCATCCAATGCGAACATCTTATAAATTCAATTAATCCTAAACTAAATATTGAAATTCTAGGCTAAATTATAAATTATAATAAAAACTTCTATGCACCACTACTTTTTTTAAAATTTATTTTTCTTATCTAATATGAACAGCGTGTTTCTACATTGTAAAAGATATTATTTTTAATTGATCTATTTCCAAACTGAAGTATCTCTAGACAATTTTTTATAAAATAACTATCATTCAGACTTGATTATTAATCAATTTTTTATTTAGTATCGTCTAGGAAGATTCGAACTATATTCATTGAAGAAAGTCTAAATTAAATTATACCTATTTATTAATGAAAACTTCAATTCATTCAAACTTTGTATTACTTTTTTTATTTTTCCTAACTGAAATATCTCCAGGAAGTATTTTGTTTCGAATTTTTACATATAATTAAATAAATAATTATCATTTAGACAGATTATTAATCAAACTATTATTGTTTGTAAACATTCGTAAAAATCTGTTTAAGAAAGTCGTGTACAAATACCTTTTAATTGTTTAAAATTTTAAATGTCCAATGTTTCTCTGCATTTGAGCAAATTTAGTAAACAAATATATATTATAGGTTGTTAATATACTTGATTATAGCATATAAACTTAAAAAAAAAAACTTACGTCAATAACTATGTATCATTGTCATAAACTCTTCCGTCATATCGCAAATATTAATTCTACTGTATTTAGAATACAGTTTTTAAATAACAGACTAAATTAATTATGGATAAAATTAGACAATTGGACAGTATAGAGAACAAAAAAAATAATAAACAATGATTAAAATATGTATAGGATATAATTATGGAGTTATGGTTTATGAAGTGTTCTTATGTACAATTTAGTTAGTGAATATTTTTTAAAGTTGAATTTGTATAAGGTATTTGCAGATAAGCAACTTGTGAATGGGGTAGTATTGCAGTAATAGAATATAAAATAAATTAAATTTTAGACGAAATTATTAATTATAGTATTAATTTTAATGCATCACTACTTTTTATTTAATTTATTTTTCATGCCTAATATAATTGACCTACTTCAACATTATTAATTACCTGAAGACAATTTAATTATTTTTTTATTATTTTCAAACTGTAGTATCTCCAGTTAAATATCATTTATAACTAATGGCTGTATAACATAATTTTCACTGTAAAATTTCTATAATTTAGAATTTATTATTAATTAATTTTTTATTTACTCTCGCTTAATTTTAGGACTATATATTTTGAAGAAAGTAAATCTTTTGTAAATATCTTTTAAAATATTGGAAATTATAAATTAAATGATATATTTAAAATTATAAAGTCTAAATCAGCCCTTCGTCATCCTGATAGCAGGGGGTTGTTTAAGTCTCTCAACGATGTATTTGCACTTTGAGTAAATATATTATATAATTTTAGTAAATCAATATATAAGTATTATAGGTTTTAAAAAACTTTTAAAAAAACAACTTAAGTGACTGTTAATTAAACTTATATTTACTATCGCTTAGGAACATGCGTACTATAATTATCAATTGAAAAAAGTCATTCTATTTCACACACCTAAACGGTTTAAACTTAATTAATCCTAAAAATAATTATTAATTACATTGTAAATTGCTTCATTTTTCTGCATTAAAATGACATTTTTTTGTTGTAGTAAAATCATATTTTATTTTTAGGGAAATTTTATAACTTCCCTTTAAAATTTATTACTCCGCAACTCATTCACTGAATTCACTCATTGATATTCTCGACTGGGACTTATTTTCGAGGTTAAAATATAATTTAATTTTTATAAAGTTTATTCTTGTTTATTAAAGGACATGTTTCTGAGAACTTGAGATGTGTCAAAAGTGTATAAAGCTGTCTCAAAGCCTGATCTAAAGATATGTGCACTTACAATGAAGTTCACACTAAGAGGAAAATCCAGAGAAAGTGCTCTTGATTGTAAAGTGATGCATTGTCATGATCTCTACGCTCGTGTATGTTATTAATGTAAATTATGTTATGAAAATATTTTCTTTTTATGATTAACTCATGTTTTATATATATATATATATATATATATATATATATATATATATATATATATATATATATATATATAAGCCGTATTTTCCCCGAAAATAATGGACTATTACACTGTATCGAAGATCACCAGGGGGTGCTGGATCAGGGGTGGATTTTAAATCCCTTTCATAATCCCTAGAACACGGTTTTGGGGTTTCGGGGATGCCTGATTTATTTGGGAATTCCCATCTTCTTGTTTTCAAGGTAGAACAATATCATATAAGTGGGGATAAATTTCAATGAAAATTTCGGCATGCCTTTTGTGATTCAGAACCTCTCTCTCTCTCTCTCCCGCGATTTTTAAAGTTTTGCACACCTCTGCATCCCTTCCAAATTGAGTTAAAGGGTTGAAAATTCGTTTGTGAATGTTTTTTTTCTCCCACCTACGCCATTTTTATATTTTCATTTTTGTATTTTAGTTACTATTAAAGATAATTTAAAATTATTAAGTTTAATAATAGATTACTACTAATAATAATAAATGATTACATTATTTGATATTATAACTAAAGTTAAACTGATCCTTTTATTATTCTTTCATCTTACTTTGATGTTTTGCATAGTGTATTCTGGTTGAATTTAATTCCTTTATTGATTTGATTGTTTATTAAAAAAAAAAAAAAATTAAAACATTAAGATGCACGTGATTAGAGCCATAATTTGTATTAAATGGTTATAAAATGATAGAATTATCTGGAATTGTATTCCTGCAAAGTCTTTATCAGTTTGTTTGTATTCGTTATCAGTTATGTTATCGAATTCTGGAGTCTTATCATTGGTGGTAGATCTGCTTTTGCTTGTTATAGTTTTGAAGTATCCGAGTCTATCAACTTGATATAATTTTTTTTAAAATATTAAAACATTTTTAAAATCTTTACTAAAATTTAAGAAAATTACGTATCGGCATGTTAATATGTTTCCTTGAAAAAGAAAAAAAAAAAAAAAAAATGATTTCTATAACATTCTATCTATAAAATAATAAAACAATTTCTCATTCAAATTTCTTTACATATTGAATATTGTCTCCTAAATTTTAATGTTGAAAGAATATTTTTAAGGATACAGAAAATATTATGACTTATGAATGTGGAACTCCAAAAGGTTTATTGATTATGCTTTAAATTAGGTTATATTGATAATAAATATATTTTGTTATAACATAGTTATCTATTTGTATCATATTTTGGTGAATTATCATTTCATATTTATCGCAAAATGGTTTATGTGTATCTGAACAGCCCAACTCAAAAACGAAAAGCTGTACGAAACTGAAATAATGCATTGAAGGTAGGAGGCATACGCCTGGGATGTTACTGCAACTCTAAAATCCATTTATCAGAAGTGTTACTTTATATCAATGATTTTACAATTATTTTTTTTTTTTTTTACAATTTTCTCGAAAACATCTCTAACGATTTTTAATAAACTCGTTATATCAATGTAGAATAAAATGAACAGTCTTTGATATCAGCTTGGTCTTATCCTTATTGAAAAGCGTCTGGCATGACTCAATTGACGAATTTTCAATAAGGCCACCACCAAATTAGCTTTATTTATTTAAAAAAAAAATAATTAATCGTCTCTCATTGTTAGTATTAATGATAAACGTATAAATATAAATTATAAAATATTTTTATAATTAACTGAAATAGAAATACTTTCAAAAGTTGAAAACAAACTTCCAAAAATAAGAGTAGTCATATAAATGTATAATATAACATTGGAAAGCTAAAGATTTTAGACAAGTTAATATCTGTTGGCATCCGCATGATGGTATAGAAGGATCAATCTGATTGGTCAGTTGGCATCCGCATGATGGTATAGAAGGATCAATCTGATTGGTCAGTTGACATCCGCATGATGGTATAGAAGGATCAATCTGATTGGTCAGTTGACATCCGCCTGATGGTATAGAAGGATCAATCTGATTGGTCAGTTTACATCCGCATGATGGTATAGAAGGATCAATCTGATTGGTCAGTTGACATCCGCATGATGGTATAGAAGGATCAATCTGATTGGTCAGTTGACATCCGCATGATGGTATAGAAGGATCAATCTAATTAGGGATTGATAAATTATTTGTCATTTCTATAAATTTGTTTTACTGAAAACTAGTTTCGAATGTTACACATTCATCCTCAGTTCTAAAAACACACAAAAAATTCAAAAATAAGCAATTCAAAATATAGTTTGATATTAAATGAAAAAAAAACAAACATAAATTCATCAAAGACACAGGAGTTAAATTAATACATCACGTTGAAAATAAAGTTGAAGCACTTGAAATAATAAAATCCTTCAAGTGCTTAAATCCAGATTTATGCTTAAATGACCAAATAAATATCTCCAATAGTCCAATCTTAAATTTATTCCCATCTATAACAGAAAAACCGATTACTTACCGGCATTACTGGAAAAACCCCGACCCTTAAACCGTTTACCTATAAACATCCTATCTACCTTTCGTTCATTGTTAGCTCAATGCGAGAAGGAAACAGTACAAACTTTTCTGTTTGATATAATCCATTTAAACCTTGGTGAGTACCAACATGTATTTGATTTCTTGTTTTAATTAAATTCATAATTCATTATTTTTGTTTTAATAGTGATTTATATTACATATAATTTAATATGTATAATAATACCAAACTATATTTTGAATTGCTTATTTTTGAATTTTTTGTGTATTTTTAGAACTGAAGATGAATTTATAACATTTGAAACTAGTTTTCAATAAAACAAATTTATAGAAGTGGCAAATAATTTATCAATCCCTAATAAGGTAAATTCAGTATATGCACTTGACCACCTCGTTTAAGCACAAGTGTGAAAAAATCAGAAGCAAATTTTCAAAAGAAAATCCTATAAACACAAATCTAGAAATAATTTTTACTCTCTAAAAATAATTCATAAATGTTTTATAATACTAATTTATATTACATTTAATTTAATATGTATAATAATATCAAATTATAAATTGTTTCTTTTTAGAACTGAGGATGGATGTATAACATTCGAAACTAGTTTTCAATAAAAACAAAATTATAGAAGTGGCAAATAATTTATCAATCCCTAATTAGATTGACCCTTCTATACCATCATGCGGATGTCAACTAAATATTTCATTTCAAAAGTTTTTGTTCAGAAAATCTTTTCTGATATAAATTGAATGTTGCATGAACCACACATTTTATGGATGTTTATATCTTCTCTTTGAATTAGTAGTATTTTTTTGTTTAGATTATATTTTGCTTATTACTTTCTCTTTCTCTTTTAATTATCCAAGATCATCCTAGAAATTAGAAAATCATTGAGTCGTAAGAGGATTCCAAGATATCCGCAGGACTTAAGGTTTCTGCCTGGGCTACTTTCTTTTCCGTTCTACAGTTTTAGTTTTTAGTGTTTGATCTTCTCAGAGACCTACTGTCCAGGGAAATGGAACATTTTAGCTTGAATCAAATGAGTTAGTTCTGATTTTTTAATATGGTCTACGTTTGATTGATACGATAATTCCATGTAAAATTGGTTCTTAAAAAAAAAAACCTCCGAAAGTTTTGCGGTGTTTGAAATATTTCAAAATGATCCGGTCTTTCGAGGTCGAAAACTCGGATTTATGATTAATCAAGTTGAGTACTACCTCATTTGGTACAAGTTAACCCAATTTTTAACGACGGATTTACTCGTCTACCGTATAAATACAACACAATATATGGTTTTATAAAATACAATATGTAAATAAAGTATACTAATTATACGATGGATATCGGTAACTAATTTATATTCGGTATTTATTTACACACATTTATTAATTAACTTTTTATTGAAAAGTATTACGTTCTGCCACGTTTGCGCAATAAATAATCGTGCTAACCGTTTAATATTTATAGCTTCCGTTCAATATTGTAACATATCAAAACAGGTTCATTTTGAGATATGCATGTATTCTTAGCAATAAGGGCAGGATTTATACAGTTCATTGCCTTAATATCTATGCAAAAATATCAGTAAATAAATTATTTCGAGATATTGAAACAATTAATATCTCAATATCATCATTTTTTGAGATGGTACACTGTTGAATAGACAGTGATATACAAGATAAATAACAAAAATCGTTATAAACTATTTTATTTAAATTTATAAAACTGTAAACTAAACTAACCTGAAAATTATGCTTGTTTACCGACTTGACTTCCTTCAAATTTTTTTTTTTTTTTCTGCTGAACCTATTATCATAATAAACCTCAATCAATATCCGGGAACTGATAAGGTTTTTTAAAAAAATATGATTACAATATCAAAGGAAACGTATTTTCACCTACATTGATTATTTTTGAGCACTTATTCATTTTATAAAATAAGTAATTAAATTTGATGTAGGAATAAAAAAAAATAATTCAGGATTTTCATTAATATGATTTAGTAACAATTATCCTATTACGTAATTAATTATTAATTAACTAATTATTTGTCGGCATTGCATAAAAAAAACATGATTAATGAAACATGTATATGAAACATGTTTTATATACAGTTCTTTCATCGAACATAGTAATCCGGTATCCAGAGATCATAAACATTTAATTTTAGTGTTGTTTTTTTATAACGATTCCAATGCTGTTTATTACAATAAATTTGATCCAAAATGCGTTGAAATATTAGCTTTTGTATGAGTTGCAAAATTATAATTATCTGTAAAACATGTTGAAAATTTAAAATATTTAAATTTATTTTTTAAATTGTCAAAATATTGACTACTCATGATTTTTTGCAATATATGACTTATCATTTTTTGCAATACAAATTTCATTCTGTTTGACTTCAGAATAATCATCACTTTTACAGTTTCATCATGATTGATTAAGTGCATTTTTTTCTACAGCACTTTAAAATTTGGAGTCAAGGACATTATTTTTCATTTGGAGTTTTTGTGCAATTTACTGGTTATGAACAGTTAAGTTAAATATATAAATAAATATATTTAAAGTTAAAGTTAAATAAATATATTTCGTGCTGTAGTTTATTTCATGGTGAACAATTTTTTTTTTTTTTTTTTTTTAGTTCTCTCTGACCCCTAGAAACGGAGATATACTCGAAAAACTGAATTAATAATAAAAAATAATTTTATATATAAATTGCAAAAAAAAAAAAATAAATAAAAAATCCTTCATCTGATCTAGGCAAGGCCATTTTAATCATCACTTTTACAGTTTCATCATGATTGATTAAGTGCATTTTTTTCTACAGTACTTTAAAATTTGGAGTCAAGGACATTATTTTTTATTTGGAGTTTTTTTACAATTTACTGGTTATGAACAGTTAAGTTAAATATATAAATAAATATATTTAAAATTAAAGTTAAAAAAGTTAAATAAATATATTTCGTGCTGTAGTTTATTCCATGGTGAACAATTTTTTTTTTTTTTTTTTAGTTCTCTCTGACTCCTAGAAACGGAGATACACTCGAAAAACTGAATTAATAATAAAAAATAATTTTATATATAAATTGCAAAAAAATAAAAATAAAAAATCCTTCATCTGATCTAGGCAAGGCCATTTTAATCACCACTTTTACAGTTTCATCATGATTGATTAAGTGCATTTTTTTCTACAGCACTTTAAAATTTGGAGTCAAGGACATTATTTTTTATTTGGAGTTTTTTTACAATTTACTGGTTATGAACAGTTAAGTTAAATATATAAATAAATATATTTAAAGTTAAAGTTAAAAAAGTTAAATAAATATATTTCGTGCTGTAGTTTATTCCATGGTGAACAATTTTTTTTTTTTTTTTTTTAGTTCCCTCTGATCCCTAGAAACGGAGATATACTCGAAAAACTGAATTAATAATAAAAAATAATTTTATATATAAATTGCAAAAAAATAAAAATAAAAAATCCTTCATCTGATCTAGGCAAGGCCATTTTAATCATAACTTTTACAGTTTCATCATGATTGATTAAGTGCATTTTTTTCTACAGCACTTTAAAATTTGGAGTCAAGCACATTATTTTTTTTTTTTTTTGCAATTTTTATAAACAATTTTCGCAATTTTTTTAAACAGTCAAGTTATAAAAATATTTCATGCTGTAGCTTATTCCATGGTGAACAATTTTTTTTTTTTTATTTCTCTCTGGCCCCTAGAAACGGAGATATACTCGAAAAACTGAATTAATAATAAAAAATAATTTTATATATATAAATTGCAAAAAAATAAAATAAAATAAAAAATCCTTCATCTGATCTAGGCAAGGCCATTTTCCCGGATCCTGAGGAAATCCTGATTTTAATCATCACTTTTACAGTTTCATCATGATTGATTAAGTGCATTTTTTTCTACAGCACTTTAAAATTTGGAGTCAAGCACATTATTTTTTTTTTTTTTTGCAATTTTTATAAACAATTTTTGCAATTTTTATAAACAGTCAAGTTATAAAAAATTTTCATGCTGTAGCTTATTCCATGGTGAACAATTTGACGTGTTTTTTTTTTATTTCTCTCTGGCCCCTAGAAACGGAGATATACTCGAAAAACTGAATTAATAATAAAAAAATAATTTTATATATAAATCGTAAAAAAAAAATAAATAAATAAAATCCTTCATCTGATCTAGACAAGGCCATTTTCCCGGATCCTGAGGAAATCCTGCTTGAAATATATTTTTTTCCCAGATTTTCCTACTTATTCTGGAAAATTATGCCCTGGATTCCGGACTACGGATCTTACTTCCCTGAACCCTCCAAGTCTGGAAGAAAAGAAATTCTAGGAATTTTGTATAGTATCTCTGTTTTTATACTCTTTTCCAAAACTGACACAAAACATATTTTACATTTTATAGTCTTTATATCTCTTCTTTTCTATTCCTGAAATGATGTTTATATTCTTAAAAGCATATCTGATAAGTTGTATTTTAAAATTGGAAGGGACTGAAGTTGAAGGAAACTAAGTCGTAAACGACCCTCATTTATCAAATCCGGATTGAGCCCAACTTATCTCAGGCGAGATAATTTTGTTTTCACAATACTCTCCATCTCTATTCTTTGAATCATCTCTTCATAAAAGTTCGGATTGCTCTTATCTTCCAATATTGTCCTAACTGACTACCTCCTTTCGAAAGTAAAGATATATTCAATATTAAATTAGATCTTTGAAGTAATTCTGTTTCGAGTGTTTCTTATTATTCGTTGCTCGTCTATGTAAATATTTTTCTTTCTAAATGAAGCTATTGTGCAGGCTTGAAAAGTTCTGAATTCTTTTATTTTAGTTTTCTCTCTTTGCCTTCATATGTAGTAAATATTTAATTTAAAATGGCTATGCCTAATATGAGACAAAACAAGATTTTTTCTTTTATTGATATTTTTTTTTAATAATATTTTTTACTTTCCCTTACCTATCAACGAAGTATATAGTAAGGGGAAGTATTGCGATCGTGAAAATTTTCGAATTCGAGTTTTCAACGGAAATACATGTTTTAAGGTCCCCTGAGTCCAAATGACCAAGTCTCGCAAAATGGTCTGTGTGTCTGTGTGTATGTGATCAGTCTAGCTCAAAAACGGAAAGCTGTACGATACTGAAATTACATATTTAAGGTTTGCACATGCATGTGATGTTACAGCAACATTTTCGTCAAAATCGACTAACCGGAAGTGCCACTTTATATAATCGATTTTACACATTTTTACAATTTTCTCGAAAACGACTCTAACAATTTTGATGAAACTTGCCCAAATTATTCTTCATAAAGACCTTTAACTTTTCATTTATGTAGTAAATCATCGGGGAAATGCAGAGAAAAAAGTTATGATGAAAAGAATATTTTATTTGCGCATAGCTTAAGAATTATGCATTTTACGGTAATTTATCTATAGACTTTTATGAAAGGTAATTAAATCATCTAAAAAATAATAAAAGAATCATCAAAATCGGAACAATAATAGCAAAGATAAAGCGCATCGGACTAAGCGGAAATGGTAATTATATCATGGATATTACAATTGTTTACAATTTTCTCGAAAACGGCTCTAACGATTTTGATTAAACTTGCCTAAATTATTCTTCATAAAGACCTTTAACTTTTCATTTATGTAGTAAATCACCGAGAAAATGCAGGGAAAAAAGTTATGAAGAAAAGAATATTTTATTTTCGCATGGCTTAAAAAGTATGCAATTTATAGTAAATTATGTACAAAATTATATGAAAGGTTATTAAATTATCTAAAAAAAAAAAAAAAAAAATCATCAAAATCGGACAAGTATTAGCAACAATACAGTGTATTTTATGAGGAGCATAAAATAGATGGATAACCGAGCGCATCCGAAAGGAGATAGATGCCACCGAATCTCCTCCCACCAATCCGCCAATCTGTTGTAAACAATACGCTCTGTAATAAAGTAATTTAAGAATACAAAAACGGAAATTAACTTAATAATCTACTTTCACATTATTTAATGGAAAGAAAATGTTTCCATAGAAACTTAACCAGCAACTTTTAAAATATATTTGCAACTTGACAAAGTTAAAATATATAGGTAGTGTACAGAATTGTTGTACTAAAATTGTTTTAAAAACTATTTTATTGTACTTAAGTGGGAGAAGAATTGAATGCTGCTGAGTTTATTTCAAGTATTGTTTATGTGAACCCTTTAGAATTATATTAAAAAGATAATTATTATAGGGCGGTAAGGGAAAGTTGTGTGATGCGCGCACCGCACCAGATTTTTTTTAAGGTTTACAGATTGCGCACAATAGGTCTTAATAAACCGCGGTTCATTTATGCTGGTATAAAAAAAAAAAGATTTACAGATTTAATTGTTATTTTATTGTTATTTAATAAGTAATAATTTTTTTTCTAATAAGACTGAAAATACAGATATCTATTCTATCTTTAATCAAAAATGCCAGATTTAGGCAAACATTTTTTGGGTATTAGTAGAAATAATTATAGGATATAGCATAATTATAGGGCAATTATAGGATAATTAAAACTGTAAAGAAGAATTTGTATCCTGTTTATTGTAAAATAAATATATAAGACACTGTTTCTTATAAAGAATAATCAGTATCTCATATTGGGCAATCCTTTCTCCAAATAATTGATTTAGAATTTTTTTTTTAAACTACTGTTTTAAACACATTTGCCATACAATTGTTAAAAAAAAAATTAAACATTTCAAAATATTATATTATTAGTTATAGAGTTGAAACAAAAAAAAAAAAAAAAAATGGTAAATTTTATGTTGGGGAATCTCCAGCGCGATTTTACAAAAAGTATTTCATAATTCATAAAAACTATTCATAATGAATGAGTGAATATTTCCTTCGTATTATTCAAGGCATTTCCCAATAAGAACTGGCAATAATAAGCCGCATTAACTGCTCGTTTTAATCCTGAACAAAATCAAAACGTAAAAATCCTCTTGACTAAAAAAAAAAAAAAAACGTTGCAAGAACCTTTCCAGCTGATACACTCCTTCCTCGTCATTTTTGACTCCCAAGAATGCGATGGTGAACCCACGTCTCATCGCATAAGGTTTAAATTTAAAATTATGCATTGATGAGCAGATGATGATAAAAGCCACTCGTGAGAAATCGACTGACAATTTTCCCTCAAACTTTTTATGAACAAGGAATATCCAGGCTTCAAAATCGCTGGTAAAGCTGTGTAGATAACGCAGGAGAGTACATTGTCTTTATACTGAAAGGTTCTGTATAATACAAATCAATAAATGTATAGAAAATAATTATTGTATTTGATTCATACGCTTTCGTATATGACAATACATAATTTAACATTATCACTACTATATATTATTACGGTAGTATAGATCCCTTTTCCGGCTCTCAGGAGCGATGGATTTTGACGAATGAGGTATCAAAAGAAAGGAAATTTCACGGAGAAGTGACGAATCCTGATTTTGTTTCTTAAAATCTTACAAGGGCTTAAATAAAAGTGATGAAAAAACTGGAAGGTTTCAAAACTTTGACGACTGAGAGTCGGCGGATCGAGACGGGATAAGTTGGGTTTTAAAGATTTTGACGCGGGCATCAAGATCATATACGCTCCAACGGAACGTATTGGTCCAGCGTTTTAAAGCCCTAAAATCTACCGTTTTTGAGATAATTCACTATATAGGGCCTTATGCAATCTTGCGTACGTGCCGTTGTCATGGCAACTTTATATCAATTTGAGTCTGTTTACAAAAACTTCTAATGAGTGGGAAATTATATATTGTTTCCCATGTCCAACCCTAAAGGGCACTGCTATGTATGAATAATACACATAGAAAATGTTATAGCTGAATCTAATTGCCTAACTGCTAAATTGAAGATATATTTTCCAGTGAGGTAAGCTAATTACTTATTAACTATGAACTGTAACTTCAACATAGCCATTACAAATCATGTAGCTTCACCAAATGTGCGTGTTAAATAAACTTTCTTGATAATATTATACTGTTTATACGAATAAATATGTTTCCCTAATATCGCTTATACTTCTAATGTATTAGGGATTATGCGAGAGTTCTCGCTCGGGTATACTAGTCACTACTATATATTATACTATTATACTATTATAATATTAGTATAGCTTCAAAGTAAAGTCTATTGTTTTCAACTACTTTCACCCATCTTTCTGCCAGCAATAGGATTTGATGCCGGTATACCGGCCAAGAATTCTTCACATCATATTCAGTTCTGAAAACACATAAAAATTCAAAAATAAGAAATTCAAAATACGTTTTATTATATAATTTATTATACATAGAAGATGAATGTATAACATTCGAAACTAGTTTTTAATAAAAACAAAATTATAGAAGTGGCAAATAATTTATCAATATTGATCCTTTTATACCATCATGCGGACGTCAACTCATCAATTATAAATACTATTATCAAAGTATAAGTAACAAAATTATCAAGCAATGCTATTAAATAAATCCTTAGAAATTATAATAAACAGTTGTAATAGGAGTTGTAATGCCCGACCGTCAGCTGTTGGTGTGTGCTATCTCAATATCTGGACTAACACCAGGCTCATAGCAGAAATTCCGTTATGGCAACTCATTAACAATCTCAATTTGTTTCACGTTCAGTAAGATGAGCATCTGCTTTCAATTTCATCAAGAATCTAAATTAAGAAGAAATGCGCAGGAAAAATTTATACAATTGTATATTAAGTATTTAAAAAAAACCCACCATTATTGAAGATTAAGTTCAATTACTTAAAGAGATATTTAATTAATTAATATATTTTTTTTTTATTATTGAAGAATCTTATTTAAAAAATAAATTTAATTTTGGGTATGAAGTCAATTTTCTTCCTTTTTATAAGACGGTTATAACATTTTTACACTAGTATCCTTATCGACGTTTAGGAGAATTTCGCCATCCTCAGGACAACATTCATTCTAAAAATTATAGAACAACATTATATTTTTAGCTTATAAGTAACCAAATAAACTCGAAACAAATTAACCAAAAACTATACATAATAATCATTCAAATATAAATTTGTTATATTTAAAGATCTTTAACTATTTACAATATTTAATTTCTTATACATTCACCTTCAGTTCTAAAAACACACAAAAAATTCAAAAATAAGCAATTCAAAATATAGTTTTGTATTATTATACATATTAAATTAAATGTAATATAAATCAGTATTATAAAACATTTATGAATTATGAATTTAATTAAGACAAGAGATCAAATACATGTTGGTACTCACCAAGGTTTAAATGGATTATATCAAACAGAAAAGTTTGTACTGGTTCCTTCTCGCATTGTACTAGCAATGAACGAGAGATAGGCAGGATGTTTTTAGGTAAACGGTTTAAGGGTCAAGGTTTTTCCAGTAATGCCGGTGAGTAATTGTTTTTTCTATTATAGATTGGAATAAATTTAAGATTGCGCTATTGGAGATATTTATTTGGTCATTTAAGCAAAGTATTTTTTTATTATTACTGGTATGTACTGATGGATTAAAAAAAATAATTAACCTCTTTAACAATTCCGATATGTAGGAAATTCAATCCTTAACAGATAAGTATAAATTCTTCCATGGGAACCTTCCTAGAACAAACTGAACGCAGGTGTTCCGAACATTAGACCGTTAGAGATGTTATGTACAGAAGGTCGAGTTTCTTTCAGATACATTAACGAAAAGATCGATTTTCTTTGTTTGGACAGTCTTCTAAAGGAATTCTAAATTTGTATTATAGTCCATGTCAGTATAGTTTGTAGGTTTTTTGTAAGACTTAAAATCTACACCTATTTTTTTAAATATTTAATTTTCTTAAATTTACAATATTTACAAGTAAATGTGATATACAGAATGTTATTACATGACATTGGCTTGTGAAGAAACTACCCATTGGAAGCACGTAAATGACTATTATACATTAGAAGGTCCCGTAGCCAACTTCTTTTCGGATGCCTTGGAAGATATAAAACAACAAAAAAAGGAAATTTCGTTTCAAGAATTTGTATTTTGCTGGGAAAATGGAACTTTTTGTAAAGCGAAAAATATTTTAATCAGCTAGTAAATTGTCAAAATAGAGTGATAAATTATGAGGAATTAATTGAGTATTATACGAAGAGAATAATCACTAATATAATCTACTAAGTAATTTATAAACAAAAAAAACTCTATTTATTAAATATTTCTCATTATCTAAGGATTAGGTATCTATGTTAAATTCATTTGATGTACGCATGATAGTATAGAAGGATCAATCTAATTAGGGATTGATAAATTATTTTCTACTTCTATAATTTTTCTATTTATTGAAAAAAAGTTTCAAATGTTATACATTCATCTTCAGTTCTAAAAACACACAAAAATTCAAAAATATTAAATTAAAAGTAATATAAATTAGTATTATAAAACATTTATGAATTATGAATTTAATTAAGACATGAAATCATATATGTGTTGGTACTCACCAAGGTTTAAGTCGATTATATCAAACAGAAAAGGTACTTAAACCTTGGTGAGTACCAACACATATATGATTTCATGTCTTAATTAAATTCATAATTCATGAATGTTTTATAATACTAATTTATATTTAATATTTAATTTAATATGATAATATATAATAATACCGAACTGTATTTTAAATTGCTTATTTCTGAATTGTTGTTTGTTTTTAGTATTGAAGATGAATGTGTAACATTCGAAACTAGTTTTCAATAAAAACAAAATTATAGAAGTGGCAAATAATTTATCAATTCCTAATTAGATTGATCCTTCTTTTCCATCATACGGATGTTAACTGGTCTGATTGAATTGCTTATTTTTGAATTTGTGCGTGTTTTTAGAACTGAAGATGAATATATAACATTCGAAACTAGTTTTCAATAAAAACAAAATTATAGAAGTGGCAAATAATTTATCAATTCCTAATTAGATTGATCCTTCTTTTCCATCATACGGATGTTAACTGGTCTGATTGAATTGCTTATTTTTGAATTTGTGCGTGTTTTTAGAACTGAAGATGAATATATAACATTCGAAACTAGTTTTCAATAAAAACAAAATTATAGAAGTGGCAAATAATTTATCAATTCCTAATTAGATTGATCCTTCTTTTCCATCATACGGATGTTAACTGGTCTGATTGAATTGCTTATTTTTGAATTTGTGCGTGTTTTTAGAACTGAAGATGAATATATAACATTCGAAACTAGTTTTCAATAAAAACAAAATTATAGAAGTGGCAAATAATTTATCAATTCCTAATTAGATTGATCCTTCTTTTCCATCATACGGATGTTAACTGGTCTGATTGAATTGCTTATTTTTGAATTTGTGTGTGTTTTTAAAACTGAAGATGAATATATAACATTCGAAACTAGTTTTCAATAAAAACAAAATTATAGAAGTGGCAAATAATTTATCAATCCCTAATAAGGTAAATTCAGTATATGCACTTGGCCACCTCGTTTAAGCACAAGTGTGAAAAAATCAGAAGCAAATTTGCAAAAGAAAATCCTATAAACACAAATCTAGAAATCAGAAAAGTAAATAGGCCGATAGATATACAAAGTATTCATAATTGAGGACGTAAAACGTAAAATTCTGTAAATATCGAGAAACCATTCCAAACCAGGTAAAACTACCTCCTTAACACATTTGATTTGCCTTGCTTTGGCAAATGTGTAAAGTCACCTTAGGCCAGGGAAAGGCGTTGTACACTTTCTGTCTTATTTTGTTGAGTTGACTTTTAGCCTGCTTAAATCTGTTCAGTAATAGTAGCTAGTCCTGGACTAGAAAAGAAGAGGGACAATATATCACCTAGCCTTCATAAAGGTGCCCCCTGGCCCAAGGAAGGGCTGGGACCTAGGCAAGGTATGTAGCCTCGCTAATAGAGGAAGAGCAGATGTTGGGCTTGAGGCTTAGCCGTTACCTGAACAACAGTCCGTCTTACGTGAAATAGTAAACTCGTCTTTTAGATAATATTTTTACAGTTATAGTGGATCTTAATGTCTAGTACAATATAAGTACATAGTAGAGATAGGCAATACTCGAATTACTTTTATAATTTGAGTTGTTTAGTTCGATTTGGAAAAATACTTACGAAACGTATACTTACGATTTATTTCTGATTACATAAAGTACTCAACCGTTGGTCTGATGTCGAATTCTTTTCCATTTTTAAACTACTCCATTGTTATTTAGGAAAACATGTTTTCATTTCGAATTTCGTCGATATTAGTTCGAAGTTCATTATTATTGGTTTATTGGAGGTCCAGTTTTTTAAAAATAGGACTTATCGATTATAGGATTTAACATATCGATTTATTGCAACTTTTCTGATTGGTTCGATATTGAGTGAGATCCACTAATATGTTTTCGGGGTCGCTCTTTTTTAAAATACAATAGATGTTAAGGCCCAACGCTCACATATCGATTTATTTAAACTTTTTTGATTTCTTCGACATCGAGATCCATTAGAATGTTTTTGGGGTCGCTCTTTTTGAAAATATATTCGAATTTAAGGTCATGCGCTCACATACGATTTATTTAAATTTTTTTTATTTCTTTGATATTGAGCGCGGAATCTTAAAATCGATTGTATTTCCAAAAACAACGACCCCGTAAACATATTAGTGGACCTCAATATCGAAGAAATCGAAAAAGTTTAAATAAATCGATATGTGAGCACTGGATCTTAAAATCTATTTTATTTTCGAAACGAGCGACCCTGAAAACATATCAGTGGAACCCAATATCGAAGAAATAAGAAAAGTTTAAATAAATCGATATGTGAGCACTGGATCTTAAAATCGATTTTATTTTCAAAACGAGCGACCCTGAAAACATATCAGTTGATCTCAATATCGAAGAAATAAGAAAAGTTTAAATAAATCGATATGTGAGCACGGGATCTTAAATTCGATTGTATTTTCACAACGAGCGATCCTGAAAACATATCAGTGGATCTCAATATCGAAGAAATCAGAAAAGTTTAAATAAATCGATATGTGAGCACGGGATCTTAAAATCGATTGTATTTTCACAACGAGCTATCCTGAAAACATATCAGTTGATCTCAATATCGAAGTAATCAGAAAAGTTTGAATAAATCGATATGTGAGCACGGGATCTTAAAATCGATTGTATTTTCACAACGAGCGATCCTGAAAACATATCAGTGGATCTCAATATCGAAGAAATTAAAAAAGTTTAAATAAATCGATATGTGAGCACGGGCTCCTAAAATCGATTGTATTTTCACAACGAGCGATCCTGAAAACATATCAGTGGATCTCAATATCGAAGAAATCAGAAAAGTTTAAATAAATCGATATGTGAGCACGGGATCTTAAAATCGATTGTATTTTCACAACGAGCTATCCTGAAAACATATCAGTGGATCTCAATATCGAAGAAATCAGAAAAGTTTAAATAAATCGATATGTGAGCACGGGCTCTTAAAATCGATTGTATTTTCAAAACGAGCGACCCTGAAAACATATCAGTGGATCTGAATATCGAAGAAATCAGAAAAGTTTAAATAAATCGATATGTGAACACGGGACGTTAAAATCGATTGTATATTCAAAAAGAGCGACTCAGGAGTATAAATCCATCGATATATTAAAAAAATTTCCCTAAATAATGATGGAGTTGTTGAAAAATGGAAAAGTTCTCAACATCAGATCAACGGCTGACTACTTTTTATAATCTGCCAGAAAAGTACTTTTGTACTTATATTATATATTATATTATATTTATATTATATTATATTATACTAACGCAACGTAAGTATTTTCTCTTAAAACTATCCAGTGGAGTACGCGCTAGTATATTATTAGTGTCTTAAAAATAATTCCAGTATTGGCCATTTCTATTCCATATTCCCGATATTCTATTCCATATTATTTCCATATTCAGGCCATTTTAGGAGATAGAGGAAAAATATAAAGTGTTATATAAAATATAAAATATAAAAATTAAATATAAATAAATAAATAAAATAAAATATAAATAAAAATAAAAATATAAAACATAAATATAAATAAAATATCAAATATAAAATAAATATAAATATAAATAAAAAAAATATATATATATATATATATATATATATATATATATATATATATATATATATATAAAATATAAAGTGTTAAATATAAAGTTTCATTATAAGTTAATTATTTTACCTAGAGGATAATTAAAAAAAAATTAAATTAAAATAATTTAATTTAAAAAATGGGAATGATAATAGCCATATTGTAATCATTTGCTGCGTTTTAAAAGTATTTTGCGTAACCCGTTGATTTTTTAAAATTAATTTTATCTTTTCGAAAAATTGGAAAACTTTATATCAACTGGAACATTCCAGATGCTCACTTTAAATATAATTAAATGGTCTACAAAAATTAAACAAAAATGGGAAACAAGAAAAAAAAAATCTTAATTGGACCAATATTAGTGAAGATAAAGCCAACAATTTCCGTATGAACCCAAAGCTATAAGGAAAGTTTTTTTTAGTTTTTTTTTTTTTTTTTTATAAATTTTAATTTATTTTTGTATTTTTGTTTATACAACCTTTGTACAGCTCGTAACCCTTTTGCTAGCAGTCTGAATTCTACTACGATAAGACGCTATTTTACTGCTACTTACAGACACAATAAGACAATAATTAGCGTTGTCTTAAAATATTCTTATTTCGATAACGAGGCTCATTGTATTGCTACGTAGGTAGGATATCTCTAATTGTATGTATCTCTGTTTACGGTTGGACTCACCTTTATATGACACACAAAGCATCTTCTACCTGAGTCATAGTCTTTGTTACAATTAGTCTTGTATTACATAATTGTAACAATTCCATATGATCTTATGTAATATTTATGTTTATTACTGATTAGTTTGGTATTGCATTTTTAATGAAAAAAATACTAATAATGATTATTTCATTAGATAATTATATCAAAACGATCGATTTATATATCTGACCAGGCAATGGTTCGGTATTGCTTGATTTGAGTATTTATACATGCAGGTCGTCCCATGTTCCATTTGGCTTGAAGAAGTTTGAGTGGAACGGTTGTCTGTGGAATTCCATTAGATGGAATTCCTGGTGTGTCCGAAAGTAGATGAAGGCAATCAATCCCGATTTTTTTATCTAAAAGTCTCACCATATTAAGGTAGCATCTGCTTCGGATTTTTTTTTTTTTTTTTTTAAGAATAATTACATTTTTGATCCTTTAATTGCCAACTGAAAATATCGATTTATTTATAGTAATTTATTTTATCTGATAAAGTTCTATCAGAATGTGAATATTAAGCCATTATATGCACTGTATAAATCATATATAGTATAATAATAATGTATTACTTTTTGCTGGCTCCAATCCCAAATGTTATGAAAAAATATATATATATATATATATATCGTTGGCACTAAAAGAGTTTTTTAACCCTTTTTTTCACTTAATCAAATTGAAGCTCCAATCAAATTTGTTTATTCCTAAGATTTTTTTAAAAATTTAAGTTTGAGTTTATATTTGTAATTTTTCTTTTTTTCTGTTAAAAAAAAATTGTTGGATGATTTTTTTTTTTTTTTTTTTTTTTTTTTTTTTATCTCATGCTATTGATCATTTGTTTTCATTTTTTTGGCAGCCAATGACTTTATTGTAGGCTGAATCAGATTGAGAGCTTTGTTTGTAACTTCTAGCACCTTGTTGTAGTTCATTTGTTGAACTAAGTTGGTCAAGGATGAAAGTTGTATAATTGCCCTTTTGAATGCAGATTTTTTTTTTTATTACAATATATATATATATATATATATATATATATATATATATATATATATATATATATATATATATATTGAGGTTTAAGATCAATGTAACATTGCAATATACATATTAATTTTAATTTATTTAATATAAAAAATTTTTTTAGAAGATTTAAGATCAATGTAGCAGTGCAATATATGCTCTGTTATATATATATATATATATATATATATATATATATATATATATATATATATATATATATATATATATATATATATATATATATATAATATAATATACTATAATATAATACTTTAATCGTAAAAGTTCTTATAAAACAGTTAAACTGAAACATTTTCAAAAAGTTTAATAAATGTTTCGATGTTTCGAACACTACATTAATGTAATGTATTCTTATTTTAAAATATTCAGGGTTATATAAATGAAGAATAAAGGAAAAAAACAAGGAAAGTTGTATCAAATTAAAAGTTGACTAGATGGTATCGGTTACATTTACTAATATAATATTATATATATATATATATATATATATATATATATACATAAGTTTATTAAAAATTATTGTATGTATAAATGTAGTGTTAAAAAATCGAATTAATTGAGGTTCAAAATAAAATTACTTCACACAGACAGACCAATGGCCAAAAAAACGCGTAAAACCATTGAAAATTGCCCATCGCAAATTTGACCCCATTATAACGCTTTACACGCAGGAAAATATAAAAATGGCTATAATGTTCAATGCGCCGTATCTCTGCTTATAAAGGCCTGAATTCGATGACTTTGTTTTTTGTTATGTCGAGATTTCAATTATCTTTCAAATCAGCATTAGTTATAATCAGCGGAACTTTTCCAGTTATGCGCAAATAAAATAATCTTTCCACCATAACTTTTTCCTTATTTTTCTCGGAGATGTTGTTCATATGTGGATTGTTAAAGGGCTTTGACGAGAAGTCTTTAGGCAAGTTTCATTGAAATCTTAAGAGTCGTTTTAGCGCGAAGATGTGTTTTTTCGGGATTAGCGCAGACGCTAGATGAATATCGGTAGATTTCATTATTGCAAAACCATCTAGGAACTATGAAGATTATATAGTTTAAATTTTGGTAAATATTACTTCTATGGTTTTGGAGATTTTGAACAAACGAACATTTACATTTTTATTTATATAAATATTTCTACTGTTAATTACTTCCTAGAAATAGTCAATACTATAAACTCGGTAGCAGACAAATAAATAAAAGAAAATAATTTTTTTTTTTTAAATATGCTGTATTATTATATTTGTATAATAATAAATTAAATTAAAAAAAAGTACAATAAAATTTAAAATAACATTCATACTTATTTATAAGATTTAAGCTCCTGAATAATTCCTTAAATTTTGTAATGTCTAATTTACTTTCTTTTTACTTCCTTGTAGGAAGTAAAGGAAGTATTATAATCGCGAAAATTTTCGGTTTTCAGATTTCAACGGAAATATCCATTTTGACCATCCCTGAATCCATTTTGACCATCCCTGAATCCATTTTGACTAGTTTTGTCGTGGCATCTGTACGTACGTACGTTCGTTCATATTTCGCTTAACTCAAAAACTGATAGCCGTAGAAAGTTGAAATTTTGTATTTAGGATTGTTGTAAAATCTAGTTGTGAACCTCATAAAGGTTACAAACGCAATTTGGTTTCCAATCCAATTATACATTTTTATTACTTGTTTTAAGTGTTAAAATTGAGTGTAAAATACTGGTTTTCCTCCCCATTTGTTTGTGTGTGTGTCAATAGATGGATGTCGCGACGCCGAGTGTCGTTTTTGAGATACTGCGATCTTCGGAAACTAATAACCAAATTCAGGATCACTTTTTGAGCCAAAGATTTATAGTTTAATAGGCGTACAAAGAAGTCATGTATTGTCCACATCAGATATTTTCTGATAAAAATAAAGTAAATTGGGTAAAACCCAAATTTTCGTTTTTTTTTTCAGTTTTTGGCCTATGACATTTAAACGCCGCACCTTAAAGAAAATTGTATTCTATTATAAATTAAAGAGCATTATATTCTGCGTAAAATGAATACCTCAAATGTTGGATTCGGTTTGAGAGAAGAATCAAAATTGTAAATGGAAAAACATGGAGGGGCCCCAGTTGATACCAGAAAGGGATCTCTGAGGAAAATTTTGAAGAAATTTATAAAATTTGTTCATTTATATTTTGTAGGGTACTGATTACGAATTTTAACTTTAGCTCGAATTTTTCCCGGAATACGCATTTTATAATAAATTTTCTACAATTTTGATTATAAAGGTTTTTTTTGTTTGGAAGCACCGTTTTGAAGTGAACGCGATTTGAAATTATGTGGCGTTTAAATTAATCATTGAGCAAGAGCTACCGATTTTGGAGAAGTCCTGAAAATTTGTTATATTTTTCTAAGGATACTGATCATGAATCTCAACTTTGTTACTTCGAATTTTTCCTGGACTTCTAAAAAAGCAAACAAATTTTTTTTTCTTATTCGATTTTTGGATTCTACGTATTTTAAAACGTATAACCTCGAATTTTGAGGGAGGTTAGTAGTTTTTTTTTTCTTGATCGATTACAAATGATCGATTATTGAAAATAATAAACCAAAATTACGAAACAATATATTTACTATTTTTACCTTCTTCCTACTGTGTCATTTTAACAGTTTTCCTCGATTCCAATTTGTTTATTTTAATATCTGAATTTTGCTGTATTTTTCTGTAAAAGTTACTATCTAATCTTGGGATTTCCCGTTATATATTTCGTGACATAATATTTGTTCATATAGATTAGTCTGAATTAAGGAAATTCAACGATTAAATCAATTTGGCGTTTATGTAATCGATTAATGAAAAAAAAATAAAATTAAGCAGTTTATTTTTTAAAAAATACGCCGCGAAAAATCGAAAACTGTGAATTTATATAACAAGGAGGGGATCCCACATGTCTCCTAGATTTTGATGAAACTTTTTTAAAATATTATTTAAATATATAAAAAATATATTATATTGAATCTCGTTCTTAAAATAATAAAGTTAACATCCGCATGATGGTGTAGAAGGATCAATCTAATTAGGGATTGATAAATTATTTGCCACTTATATAAATTTGTTTTATTGTAAACTAGTTTCGAATGTTATACATTCATCCTCAGTTCTAAAAAGAAACAATTTATAATTTGATATTATTATACATATTAAATTAAATGTAATATAAATTAGTATTATAAAACATTTATGAATTATTTTTAGAGAGTAAAAATTATTTTTGAATTCTTTTTTGACCCAGAATTTGCGCAAAAGCGCAATTATTTGACCACCATCCGTAGCTTTTGACTTGGTCACTTCAAAGAAATGCTGATCCGTTTATTTTACATATATATACAATACATATTTGTGAAGTTCGACGAATTGAATTATTTTCTGCTCAAGCAATTGATGATGGTATAATTGTAGGGAAACTATTTATAAACTGTTTTTTTTTGCAGTACATTCTCTAATCTTATCTCACATTGTTTTTTCCTTGTCAAATTGTTATCATTGCAATTTAAACAGTCTTAAAGGAATCCCAGTTTTTATTTGAATGATTCATATCAAGATTATTTTCATTTTGGTTAAAAAATATCAGAGAAGGAAACTGATGCTATGTTGAACAGTGTTGGTGAGAGCTTTGACCGGGCTCTTTCATTATGTGGCTCTGGTAATTATTTTTCTTGCTAGCTTATCTTATTTTGTGAGAATTAAATTGCAACTGTAGGAAGATACTAAATGATGTGGCATTCGAATTGGATTTGGGGTAAGCTGCGTTATAGAAATTCTTATCGTGTTCGAGTTTCTACAAGGTAATTTTTTAATATATTTTCTTTTAATTTATTTATTGGTTTTATTAAAATGGTGGTTGAATGCTCGAGGCTGAAATAAGTATTTATTTATAAACGTGGAAACAAAGTCCAATGCGGCGTACTTTACTAATGCAGGTCCGATTTAGATGATTTTAATTTATTTAGCAGAGATTTTAATTACATTTCAAGTGATTATATAGAAATATCCATAAAATATATACTTTCTAAGTTATGCTCAAATTCAATTTTCTTTTTATCATAACTTTTTTCCTTGCTTTTACTCCAGGATGTAATACATATCAACGTCTTAAAAAGGCTTAAGCGCCATTCAGAAAACATTACAGGAAACACGTGAAACGATTTTTTCCCAAATAACAATATATATTTTATTTAATTTCATTTTTTATCATATACAATAAGAGTTTATTTACCTGCCAAAACCTTTATAATTAAAATATATTTTTAAGGCTTCTAGCACTAGTTTAGGCCAGAGTTACAACTGAGAATCGTTAGTATTTGGTGCTCACGTCATCAATATTCGATTTTTAGACCATTTCCATTTTTTTTTTTCGATATATCGTGAGTGGGTATCGATACAGGTTGTGTTTACATCCCATAATAAGTTGAAACCTAAATTTCGAATTTTCGATGTTTAAGCCTTTTTAAAAAAAAAACATCTTCGATACGGTGAGCTAAGGGAGAAGACAAGTTTTATCAAAATCGTTAAATTCAAACGCGTTTTTCGGCTATTGCGCACAGGGTATCCGATTTGGTCATACCCATCGGGCCAAAACCCAAAAAATAAAAAATCGGTCTAACAGTTCTCAGACAGACAGACCAATGGCTGATAATGAGTTTTTGGACTCTCATATAGTCCTCTGTAATGCAAGGATCTGTTGAAAACCGAAACAATACTTTCCTTATCTAGGTGGAAAATAAAGCAAAAAAAAATTGTTTGTCTTCTTTCTTGTATTCTTAGGAAATTCCTTGTTGATTATTTTATTAAATGGCAAAATATAACTTCCAGTTATAATCTACATCTTTATTCCTTTAACGTTTCAGGGAAATATTACCTCATCATCAGAACTTTCTCCACTAAAATTAACAATTATTACATCTATCAAAATTTCATAATTTGAAACTACCGCATGATGGTATAGAAGGATCAATCTAATTAGGGATTTATAAATTATTTGCCACTTCTATAAATTTGTTTTTATTGAAAACTAGTTTCGAATGTTATACATTCATCCTCAGTTATAAAAGCACACAAAAAATTCAAAAATAAGCAATTCAAAATATAGTTTGGTATTGTGTGTGTTTTAGAATTGAGGATGAATGTATAACATTCGAAACTAGTTTTCAATAAAAGCAAAATTATAGAAGTGGCAAATAATTTATCATTCCCTAATTAGATTGATCCTTCTATACCATCATGTGTACGTCAACTGATTCTCCTTAACTCATCTTATATATTATATCCTCGAGTAAATGCAGGAACAACAAAGTTATGATGAAAATATAATTGATTAGCGCATAACTCAGAAAGTACACATTTTATGGAAAACTCTATATAAGTACTTGAAATGTAATTAAAATATCTGCGAAATAAATTAAAGTCATCGAAATCGGACCAGTATTAGCAAAGATACGCCAGATTGGACTTTGTGCCCATGTTTATTTTTTACTGGAGTATTTTTAAGACTGAATGGGTAACTTCATGACAATCTTTATTTCTAATATGAACTGTGTAAACGGGCTCATTGCCAATGTCTTCGGAGTAACCATATTAAAGTTACTCCGTTTGCCTAATTCTTTTAATGTTCCCATGGAATTCAGTTCACTTTTTTTTAAATATATTTTCAAATAACTCTAAATCACTACATTTCCCGGAACATTCGAAATATTAATAAATTTTCTACAAAACTAAAACGAAAAAAAAAAAAAATCTTAATTGAAAATAAGGAAAACAATTTTGGTACTTGATGTCGGACCCAAAGCGTTAACGATAGTCGTGTATGTGGGCACACTAAATATTTAAATATAATTATACGCCTTAATATGTTTTTTTTTTTAAATTTGACTTGAAGAATTATATATATATATATATGTATATATATATATATATATATATATATAAATATATATATATATATATATATATATATATATATATATATATATATATATATATATATATATATATATATTAAAAATATATATATATTTTTTTTTATTTTATTTTTTTTTTCAACGTTGCCTTATTTTTTCCCTCATATAGCGGAGTTGTATATTTCTCAGTTTTACTTAATATTTCTAAATTTGGACCTTTCTCTCTGCATCCGTATCCTGACTACGAATAGCCCTCATTGAAGGCAGTGAGTGAGTCAGTGAGTGTATGATTTAAATAGGTTTAGTACGTACCCAAGGTCTCTCTTCTATGACCTCATGTAGAGCTGCAGAATTTATAATAAAAGTTTTAAGAAACAAGTCCAAAATACCGTCTATAACGTTTCAAAATAAATAAAAAAAAATTAAAATTAAAAGCTAAGATCTAATTAACATTAAAAAATATATATATATATATATATATATATATATATATATATATATATATATATATATATATATATTAAATTGGTTGCTGAAACGAAGCATTTAGATTTATTTAAATTGAAATAAAATATCTGATGTGATCCCACATGACTTCCTTGTACGCCTATTAAACCGATATTAAATCGGTAAAAAAAAGACAGGAAGTAAAAAAAAAACAAAAAAAAACGGCTATTTCCGTTGGAATCTGAAAATCGAAGATTTTCGCGATTTCAATATTTCCTTTGTCGGAAATAGTCAGCTGTGATCTAATTAAAGCAGTAATAATTTTAATAATCACCAATGATCACAACTAATTATAACGTCGCCACATAAATACGAATCAGGTATAACTCGAAACTAAACTACCTATCTAAGTACCGTAGTTTTCATATTATAATTACTCTTTCAGTCCCCAAAATAATTAATTACAATGTTCGGTGCACTCGGCTATTTTCCGTATGTACAGTGAGGTACCATGATCTACGCTTATACCCATCCTCCATGTTGCGTTAGCGAAACTGGAGTTTTACCTTTGCGATATTTGAAAAATCCCAATTTTTACCATTTAAACAATATATTACTTCGTTATTAGTCAGTTGATTTTTATTGAAGCATTGTCTTTAAATCTCCGACGAAATTGAGTATATGATGAGATGATGATGTGTATTTTCTATGTTTCTCCTATTGTATTGTGGAAATATCTGTGGATCTTGCTCATTATATATATTATAATTTAGGTTTAAAAGTTCACCTCTAGCCTTGAAAAATCAATTTCAATTGTACAAGGAAGTATATATAAAAAAAAAAAAAAAACGCTGCCAATTATCACTCTGTAGTTTACATTATTTACAGTTACATATATTTAAGAGTTGCATCCCCATAAAAATTCATGTTCATTGATATTTTTCTAAACTTTTGGCCGAGATATGAACTTTTATTTAATTAGTTTTCGAATAGGCATGACAAAACCGGGTTTTTTTTGGGGGGGGGGGGGGAGGGGGCTCTGTAAGGCATAGATCCGTTGAAAACTGCACAATGACATTACAATACTTTGCTTACCTAGCAGCGGTAGGAAATTAAAAACATGGCTATAATGTCTAATACTTCGTATCTTTGATAATAACCTTTGATTTAGATGATTTATTTTTTGTTTTTTAATTAATTAAATTTTCTTTCAAATAATTTAATAATTTTTTTTCGATAAAATGTATAATTTTCTAATTATGCGCAAATAAAATTTTCTTTTCCGTCATAACTTTTTTCATGCTTTTTCACGAGGATGGTCTTAATACATGAATACTAAGAAATCTTTAACTAGAAGACTTTTCGACGAAGTTTCATAAATTAGAGCCTTGAAATTTATTGAAACCTTTGATCGGATAGTAATGTCGAGTTCCGACGATCATCCTGGGGTGATCTGTGACTTCTAATAAAATCGGTCCAGTAGTCTCGGATGAAAACTGCGGACAAACGATGGACTGATTTTTTTTTTTTATTCAATTTTTTTAATTTCACGTATCTTTAAACCTGAAAAATCAAATTTTGTGGGAGAGGTTAATTTTTTTTTTTGTTATTGTTCTACTATAAAGGTTAATAATTGAAAATAATAAACCAAATAAAATTTTAGGAGGATCGTGGGCCTTTAAAAATTGGGGTTGAGAACAACATGACGATTTTTTTTTGTTTTGTTTTTAATTTCTCAGAAACTGTTTTGAAATTTAAAAAAATAATATTGATGTAGTACAGTTACTATAACCCGTAGGGGCAGGACTTGTGTTGCGGTAACCCGAGACGGGAGAGGGCACAATGGAAACTAAGAAGGTCCTTGCAGACAACTCTACACCCACTTCAGTATACATTTTCCATTCTGCATTCCTACACTTACTAAACTCCTATGACGTCCGGATTCTTTTCTCTATTCTTTTTTTTTTTTTTGTGTGTGTGTTCGGGTGAGACCACTGGAGGATCCAGAATCCATTGAAATAAGATCAATGAGGAATTCAGGAAAGAGTAACAGAAATCTTTTGGAAAAATTTTTTTTTTAAAAAAAGAATCATGAAAATATGATATCTAAAAAATAAACGAAATATTTCTTCTAAGAACGAAAACAGAAAACTTGTTTTATTTGTATTGAAGTTTTTAACATGTTAATAAATAACTTTGTGCCGATAGAATTTTGTTATTTTCTATTTAGACAGCCCGACGGAATGTTATTAGCATTTTTTGTTAAAAACATTGTCACTGATAGCATTTCTGTGTAAACCCACCTTAAGAAAGTCCGATTGATACAAAGATTGCATTGTACATAGTTGAAACGCTGTCATATTTACAATGAACTCCAAGTACGAAATAGTAATGGATTGCTAGAGAACTAGATAATACGGTGCAAATACTAAGCTCTTTGCCTTCTCTTTGGCAAATATCAGCCAATCCATCTAAAATAAATAAAAACCAAAGAAGGGTGAGGTTAAGTGATATTTGTCCTGTTCGAATCTGCCGGTGTTCAAATATTTTCCAACTCGATAATCTTTTTATCTATTGCTCTTCCAGCAAAATAAAATCCACAAATATTAAAAGAAAAAAAAAAGAAACGACAAGTCAAAAAATCAAACATTTTAATAATGTATAGGCAAACAGCTTAAGAGAGAGCCTTTTAATGCGCATGCGCTACTTTGAGGAGAAATATTTTGAACTCAAGATATAATGATAACCGATTTCGCCATTTTAGTTACTGATTATTGGCGTCTAAAAATAACTTTCTAACCTGAATCTTGTTATTTATCGTTTCTGTTACGATTTAATCCAATATTTTTCAAGTTTTATTTCAAGATGGTGGTTATTTGATTAGACTTAAGTTATGTAATGGCAAGGTGATGTGGTGGGGGAAGGATTTTCCCTTGCTTGAGCACAACCTTCCTGTCTAGGCTCCGCCCACAAGGTTCTTCCTTAAGTTATTTGTCTATACCCATGTTTCGGTTATTTAGAAATATATTTTTTTTTTGGAAGTTGTTATGTAAAAGAGTTTCGATATGTGCCTAACGATCGCAATACATAAAAGCATATGTTAAAACTCAATATCGGCGTAGTTTTTTTTAAAAAAGCGTAAGCGCCATTTAGCAAACTTTACAGGAAAAACATGAAACGATTTTTCCTAAAATAACAATACTTTTTTTTTAATTGTATACAGTAAGAATTTATTTACCTGCCAAAACCTATAAAATTACAATATATTTTTAAGGCTTCTAGCACTAGTTTAGACCAGAGTGACGACTGAGAGTCTTTAGTATTTGGTACCTACGTCATCAATATTCGATTTTTAGACCATTTCCAATTTTTTTTCTCGATACATCTTGAGCGGAAATCGATAGAGGTTGTGTTTATGTTCTTTGATCAATTGAAACATAAATTTCGATTTTTTTGGCGCTTCAAAAAAGTCGATATAAAGTGATATAAAATTATTATTAAAGAAACTCAGATAATTAGGACATTATATAGGTATAACTGTTTTGTTATATTATTTATAATTTTTGTTTGCTTTGATATAATACCAAATATATATCAATCCGGACTTTGTTTTAATTTTTTCTTCGTACGCGATGTCTTTTCTTTATCGGAGTACAAAGAATTATTATCTTTTGCGATCACTTAAAATTGTTTTGAAAGTGAGGTCACTGACCTTTCTTCTCAGTATTCAATTCATCATAAATAGACATATTATTCGTTTTTATAATAATAGTAAATTAAGTTAATAGCTAATAATATTAATAATGGATATCATTCCATCTTTTATAAATTTATTTAGGTCATGGAATTAATTTTACATAAGATTTTAGTTTAGATTCACTATAACATTTATTATTAGTTTGTTCTTCAAATACAGAGATAATATCTTTATTGTTGAGATTTTTCGTCTTTTAATGGCGTTAAATTAATTGTAATATTTCCATGTATTTATTTATTCTGACTGAAACCGTAATATATTTATTCACCGGCACGTTGCGCTAGAATTTTACTTCAGGAATTCCAATTTTTTTTTGCTCTCGGTTTAATTTTGAAAATGAGTCAACTCGATTATTATTCTAATTTATATTTCATGCACAAATATTAAAATAAATTTAACAATAAAATAAAAAAGTAAATTAAAAAAAAAAAAATTAATTACGGGAGAGGGGGAGGGGGGGGGGGGGGGTCGAAGAGAGGCTGAATGAAGTCCCGAAAACTACTTGCCTTTTTATGAAAAATGAATGTTATTATTTTTAATTCAGACAAACTTTAGTATCTGTATTTCTTTTTTAATATTGTTTATTTTTTTAAATTTTATAATATCCCATATCATGTTAGTAAATCCAATTGGAATATTTTCTCCGATAGAAAAAAAAAAAAAAAAAAAAAAAAAATTGCTAGGAATATTACCAAGTTATTTTACATTCAGATCTCGGCAGTGAATAGGAAACTGTGAAGGTTACTCTGCTACTCATGCGAATATATTATTTTAATTATTATTATATTTTATTCTAATTATTAATAGTTCATTTATTATACTCTGTTTATAATTATCTTTATCTATATATCACCTTTATTCTTTAGACAATCTAATATTTTCTGTGTGAAACCGATTTAACCGAATATTAGTTTAAAAGCTTTCGAACTTTATTATTTTATCTTTTTAAATTATTATATAATGATTATATAATGATCGATGTTAAGAAAAAAAAATCCTGGTGATTACATGAGCACCGAAAATTGTATCATAAAAAAAATATATCATCTTCGAGTTTTCGTGATTTCAAGTGTGATGGATCCCCTTTTTTTTTTTAATAAATTTTATAAACTTATTTCTTTATTAAATCAGTTATAACCCAAAATTACTTTGAACTTCTGGAGGTATTAATTGACAAAATATAACTAAATTATATATATTTTATATGCTGAATTAAGGTTGAGAAATAATTTTAAAACTTCATCGATTGCCCGTCAAAAAATAATTTTAATTTTTGAAATATTGCAAAACTAAGTAAGTAGTTTTTCGAATAGCAATAAATAACTACCCTGTCATCTTGGGATACTACATCAGGATAGGGTTGGGACATCGAAAGTAAAATATCGATATCGCGAAACCTCATA